>VDFB02386642.1:0-84836 GCA_007258455.2 Sequoia sempervirens | reverse complement strand
AGTTGTTCCCACCTCATAGAAAGGTTCTCAAGTTATTTCTTTGCAAACCTATGATGAAGGAAACACATTTTGTTAGGGTTTCAAGTCAAGAATCCGATTCTTGAAAAGAAGTTTGTGAAGATTCTTGAAAAAATATTTGTTGGTGACGAATGCATTTTTTGAAAATTGAAGTGTTATAGAAGTGGCATTGTCACACATGAGAGGGAAAACTCAAGCAAAGAAGAGAGAAAGATAAAGGAAAAGCCAAAAGAAAACATCACGAACAAAGGGCATAGGGGTAGCCTGATATTTCAGGGTTAGAATTTCCCATGATGAAGGAAACACGTTCCGTTAGGGTTTCAAGTTGAGAATGCAATTCTTGAAAAGAAGTATGTGAATATTCTCGAGAAAAGATTCGTTGGTGACAAATGTGTTTTCTAAAAATTGGTGTTATAGAAGTGGCATTGTCACACATGAGAGGGATAACTCAAGCAAAGAAGAGAGAAAGATAAAGGAAAAGTGAAAAGAAAACATCACGAACAAAGGGCACAGAGGTAGCCTGATATTCCAGGGTCAGAACTGCTCATATATATGTTGGCAACACAAGGGCAGAAAACTAAGAGGGGGGTGTGAATTAGTTGTCACATAAATTTAAACTTATTCAACTTATTCTTAGATTTGATAAATAAACATGAAAGGATAAACCATCAACACATCAAAAACACACATAACACCAAGATTTTTTATGTGGAAACCCTATTAGGGGAAAAACCACGGTGGAGGTTGGTCCACAAGATTATACCCTGTTAAAAGTATAAGAGAATAATAAATGGGAATGCATGTGCATTCAGGCACAGTGACTAGAGCTCACTACTCAAATACAACAAGGCTTGTTGCCTTAAGGAAGACACACTATCTTACAAAAAAATTCGTATTACATCCGCAATATTTTGAACTAAGAAAATAACATCTTCTAATGCCTGATTTTAGTTCTAGTTAAGCACATCAACACTTCTTCACACTCTGCTCACTCTTCTTCATACTTTGCTTCTACCTTTGAATGATTAGGACATTATTCGTGCATCTCATACATACCATGCCATCAAATGGTAGAAATAATCACTTATATATATCAACCAACTATTAATTACATCAACTACATGTTGGCTTCAACAAAATAATAAAATGTGTACGAACTGTCAGCCCAAAACATAAATAATTATCAATGCGAATCAAACAATGTTGACCACAACATAGTGAAGACCCAAAAAAAAATTCTCAAACATGAAACACCTTCAAAAATTATTCTTGGAAGATCCACAACACGCTACAATCACCTTGTCAGCCACGAACATGAAAAACATGAACATGCAAGAGAAAATCACCAATCGCAAACATGATGATCAATACAGACATGTAACACGGATAGAGCATGATCTAGAAACATCCATGATCATCATAAATCACTAGAGAAGCATCCACAAAAACTCAACTTACTAGAATCACATCATCTTCTTTCAAGAACACCAACTGAAGCAACAAAAAAACTGTTAGAACACAAATACTCATAACTTGATCAAATCTTCATGCGGATCTCTGAAAATTAACGTGGATAAACTATATATACTTGAAAACAAACCCTTTAATCACAAACCTCTGATCATCAACATACTGAGCTAGCCAACACATTGAACTTCACTACATCACTGACAACCGACAACTTATTTTATTACAATTTTCTCAATATCCTCGACATATACAGACATTAATGCCAATAGTGTTGACATCAATGACAACCACATATTAGCAACATCCAACAATATATATATATATATATATGTATGTATGTATGTATGTATAATAATAGTATATAAAATGAACTATCATCAACCCCCTACTATATCAGACCATGTGAAGAATGCACGAGAAGATAAAGTAAAAATAAAAAATTGGGTCAACATGGAAGGGAAGCCTAAATGCCCTCAACACTTTGCATCATCCCCAATTTTCTAAAAATCAATCACAAACATGGAAGAATGATGATACACATGGAAGAAGGTTTACGACACAAAAACCATGCCTATATCCAAGTACCAACAAGGGTGACAAGGGTCATCCAGACACACATAACATGATCATGGGGGAACACATTATAACACACACACACACATCTATTCTAAAGATAAAGAAGGGGCCTCCCCCTAACAATGATCGACCAAGAGGTCATCCTCCTCCTATTCTAGATCATCATAGGGGGAAGGAGGATGATCCTACAATGGTGGAATGTTAATAGGAGGAGCGTTTGACCCTCCTACAACAAGGGCTAAGAAAGAGGGCCCCACAAGGTCCCCTCCACTAAGATTTTGTGGAGCTAAGGTCAGTGATTTCATGAAGATTTCCAACAAGGCCAAAATCTCATCCAGAGAGTTAAACATACACTTTACAAGAGTGCCATGTTTTATTTCAATGGATGGAGAAGGTTGCACCTGAGATTCACCGCTAGGCTCATCGACTGATTTGAGAGTGGTGACGAACTCAGGGGAAGTCAGGACTGGTTCCATCACTAGGACAAAACAAGTCAGAGTGGGACCACCTTTCGAAGAAGATGGGATCCTCTAGTGTCCTCTGTTGCTAGAAGGACTACTCTCCACCTTTTCCTTCGTCAGGGTACACAAACTCCCCATAGACAAGGGGAGAGGTGTGGAGGAAGAGGAGGAAGAGAAAACTATAGTAGATACCACCAAATTATTTGTCATATCTATAGGTTTTGGGAAAGGTAGGACATCTGGAAGGGACATCAAAAAAGGCAGATCCACCAAAGGAGCGATGAAAACTTGCACCTTTTTAGGGTCAAGTGCATTCATACTCACAATAGAAGTTGGAAGCAATACAAAGCAAGATTGAATAGAATTAGGGGAGGGAGAGAGAGGAGGACGCAACAAGAGGCCCTAATACAATGGTGGTCATCTCCTCTTCCTTCCTCTATAAGGTGGCCTGTTCAGCCATGAGAGCCTTTCGTCAGTGCTTGCACTCGTGTGCAAGGCAGTTTCTATTACTCTTTGAACCAAAGGCTGGAGGTTGTGAAGGAACAAAAGGCTCCTACTCAGCCATGGGAGTGTCCACTATAGTCGTCTCCAGTGAAGGAAAAAACTCCTAAATGGGATCAAGAGGAGAAGGTTGAGAAATAGCGAGGGGAGTTAGCTCAAGTGCCTCAGTAGCGGGCCTCTTCCCATTTACCACTTTTGGAGTAGAAATGGTAGGAGGCTGTGGAGGTCGAGACATAGAGGATTCCCCATGGGGACCTTTTCCTCTACCATACAAATAGTACCAAGGTCCAAGTAGTTTAGTACAGAGGTCCAATATCCTAATCTTGGGTCTACACCAAGGAGGGATCATTAGACTTAACGGGTAAAATCCAGGCTTGCTCATCCAATAGTCCTCCCAAGAAAGGGGAGTGGACGAGTCAGCCTGAGAGGAGGCAAGATTGTCCTTCCCTTTTCGAGAAGAGGAGGAAGCTAGCTACTGTGCTACAAGAAGAGCCAATTTTGGTTGTTCCTTGTCCCCAATCTTATACCTCACATAGTTTTTGTAAAGTAGGTTCATCCTTGGAGGAAGCGAACCAATCGAGGTAGGCCAAAAATGGTCTAATGAATATCCCCCACGGGACACTGAAGGCTAGTATCTAGTGTCATGCATTACATGCACAACACCTTCATGGGAGAACTTTAGACATTTATGAGTAACAAAGGTGATTCCATTCATGGAAGCTAGCCAAGGTATGCCTAGCTTCATCCTAAACAAATCCAACTATGGAATTACATTGAAAATAGTGTCAACAATCCTTGGTCCAACTAGAATAGACAAAGTTATCAAGCCATATGGCTTCATACAAAGACCATCATGTGTACGGATGGTGGATTTTGTTTCTTCGTACTCTTTTCTATGTAGTGAGTTAAGCCACGTCTCTTCTATAATAGCATTCACTTGACTTGTGGGGTCTACTAAGACTCTTGTCACAATGTTACCATTGAGGCGAGCGAGAATATAGAGGGGAGAGGGCTTGTTATTTAAGGGTAAATCCTGCGAGGTGAATGTCACATCCAGTGAACTGGTCACAGGCTGTACAGTAGGGGTAACCATGACCATGTTAACATAGGCCTCAACCTGAGTGATAGAATCAGTGGGATCGATAATCATGTTAGCAAAATGCGACAAAAACGAGTCCATGTATATCTATAATTCACTATTCACTTTTGCCACCGATTTATTTGTATTTTGTTTTCTTCCATCAAGATGAATAGTATTATCCTCAATGTGGTCTTGTATTTCATGATGCAAGTGTATACAATGTTTGATATCTTGTACGTTAACTCGATGGTACTGACAATAGGTATTCACATCATACCAACTAGGGTAAGGTTCCTTAAGGGGTTTAGGGTTTAGCAAGGTCACGATCTTATCTTTCACTAACTTTTGCAAGATGGAAGAATAAGATTCCACTAACTTTGTGAAATTTTGGTTGTGTTTGAGGTTGTTGTCATCCGCAATGGCTACTACATTCACAAAAACGTTACCTTTCCTAGAGATCGATACAATAGAGTTTCCTTCAGAATGGGAGCACGAGGAGGACCCCCAAATTGAACTACTGTTTGTTGATACTCTCGTAGGGCTACACAAAAATGCATGAAAGAAGGGTATTTCATAAGGGAAAACTTCTCCTGCCAAGGCCTTTGCAAGTTCCCTATGAATACCTTTTGCATGTCATAATCGGGCAGCAGATACGAGATTTGTGAGAGGAGTGCTTGATACTGCATGATGAAGTCAGTAATATTTTCATTATCACCTTGTTTGCATCAGACAAGATCCAAAAAAGTCATCTTCGGTCCAATGTTAGCTTGGAATTTTTGTAAGAATTGGTTTACAAGTTCGTCAAATGAGAAAATGGAATTATCGGGCAAGGAACAGTACCACTCGAGTGTTGTATCCTTAAGAGATTTAGAGAATAGTTTTTACATCAACACTTTGTGATGGAAGAAATCTGTGCACAGGTCATTAAAAGTGGACACATGCATTTGTGGGTCCCCTTTCTCACCATATTTTTTGAATTTAGGAATCTCCATTCCTTGAGGGAAGGGAGTGATCAAAATTGCAATCGACAATGGGCTATGTCAGAAGAAGGGTTGGAAGATAGGTTAGGTAGAGGCTTGGGAGAGACTCACCAACTTGCTCTACATCTTACCCATATTCTGAAGAAGTGTTCAAAATAGGGTCATTAGAAGATATAGGGCCAGAAGAACCTCCTCGAGAACCACCATCGGAGCCATCGGTATGACCTCTGCCAGAACCACTATCAAAGCCATTACCACCAGTAGGACCTCTATCGAAGCCACCTCTGCTTCCAAATCCACCACAATGACCTCCATTGGAACCACTTCCACCAGCACCACCCCCCTTCTGAAGCCACCACCACTACCAAAGCCTCCACCGCTAGAGGTGACAGGAGGGGTGAAGCTAAAACCCAAGGGGATCTTGTTCACTTTGATAGTTTCATATCCCTTGGAGGCAGAGGGAATGTTGATCAAAGGTACGACATTGGTCATGTACACAGACATAGGAGGCATCGACATTCCTAGCTGTCTCTCATGGTCTTCAAAAGTGACTCCTCATACAATGTTAGGATTGTTTGGAGGAGCACATGCATTAGTCAAACTAGAGAGACTAGCCAAGAGTTCTATGTCTATTCAGTCTTTTCCCACCATATGCTTTAGTTTGTTGATAACCCAGGTGGCCCTATCCAACTTCGGGTCTCTTTCCAAGTGTTCTAAGTCACCCAACCCTTTGCTGAGGGCAGATACATACTCTAAAGGAATGTGAACAACCTCATGCTTGTCGACCAACAATGGTGTGGGAGATGCAGGAGGAGTTGGGACATGGTTGATCTCATCAAAGAATCCTACCTTGCCCCTTAACAAATGCTCCTATGTGGCGAGACCAACAATGGATCCAACAAAAAGGCCTGAAGAGAAACTGGTAGTGACCTTCGTCCTCTCCATCAGAAGGTGTTGTACACTTCTAATCATATATCTAGAGGTTGTGGACTGGGTTGTTGTGCTCATAAACCTTCACAACACTTAGGGGCACAACGATCAAAGGATATAAGGGAAAAGCCTTAACACCAACGGATGAGCAGACATTGGTTCACATCGGGTTCAACAAAAATGTAAGAGAGGGGAACCAATCATGTTCAAGGCCCCAGGTCACAGAGAGACAAGAGCGGAAGGCTGCCCTAACTTACCTCACTCTAAAGGGTAATCTCGAAATGAGGGACGAGAATGATGAGGACAATAAGGTCCTCCAATCACTCTACAGACCCAAAACTCAAAATGGGGTTAGGCAAGTTGGTTTTAAGGTTCAACACTGCACCTCAAGTAGCTCTTTGCTTGAGGACAAAAGTGTGGTTTTGGGACGACAGCGCGACACGCTAGCATCTCTCAGGTGGGTTGGCGTTCGTACGACCAGAGGACTGAAAATACAATGGGAACTTCCAAAAAATGAGTTGATAGCCTAGCTGGAGATTTCTAAGGTAGAAAAACAAAACTATAAAGTAAGAGAAGTATAAACGGATGTGATAAAGAAAATATATTAAAGCTAGGGTGACAAAGATGATCTCACAAAAGAGCATGTTCGCCAGCTAGCTCCAAATGCACGTCCACCTACACACAAGAAAGAGGAAAATTGTTGGGGGGTTGTATATGGGTCTGCCTTAGTCAGACCCCCATTTTGGTGTTTCCACCTCCACAGATAGCCAAGATAGAAACAATAAAGAAAAGTATGATAAAGGAGGAAAGGTAGTAAAGAAAACAATAAACACTACAAAACAATGATGTTCTACTCAACCAAATCATAGAGGAGATGAGTGAAAATTCTTACCACCTCCACCAAGAGCTCACTAGCTAATGGAGGAGAAAAAGAGAGAACTCAAGCCCCTGCTACAATGGTTTCGTTCCACACTTGCTCTACAGATTTGATGGAGTGTTGTTGCTACTACTATGGAGTACCAAAGTGCTGCTTGGGAGTGATGGATGCCAAGAGAATGCTTGAGAATGCTAAGAGAGATTGCTAGAGCTTGTGAAGAAGATGAAATGCATGAAGGAAGAGTGATTTTGAAGGTGGGATGAGAAAAACGGCCATATTTGAGTTGGTTGGTTGAAGAGGGGAGTTGAAAACTGACCCCAATGGGAAGTGTAACGCCTCTTCCAAATTCATATGCAAGAATCCATAAGGGACATAAGCGCGTTGCGCATGAATTCTCGTCAGTTATTCTTCTGCCGACACGAAAGACAAATGCCAAGTGGAACAAAGGCAACGAGCTGATGTGGATTTTTTCCTTCGAATTTGGTTTTCTAAGGTGAGGAAGTGCAAAAGGGGAATTTGTGTAAGGGGTGCAAATTCATGCCTATACACAATCAATCCATTTCATGCAAGATCAAGAACTTGGAGAGATCTACTAAGTTTTAGTCCTTCAACGGTTTGATGAGTTTCAATATAGCAATTGTCCATTCATCATTCCTTTCATGTTTCATTATTTCAATTCAAGGTTTAATTACCAAAACAAGGTTTGAATAAGGCAAACCTCCATTCACCAAAAAAAAAAAAAAAATCCCTCTTGTGAGTTTTGCAGATCTTAGGTTGAAGAAGGATTGAAGATCTATCAAAAGAGCAAAATTGCAAAAGTTGTCAGCATTGACGCCAAGCCATGAAAACTCACTTTCAAAATTTATTTTTATGAAACCTAGAGGAATTGAGAGTGCAAACATAGGACCAAAGGATTGTGAAAGAAATTTTTTAACTCCTGTAGCAAAACCAATTCGCCCTTGGGAAAATGAGTCCCAGGAGGACACTCAACATAGGATTTTTATCACAGGTGCATAAAATCAAGCCCTTTTCAAATCTGCAATTGCTTTCTAGATTCTGTCAAATCAAGATTTAATTTAGAGGTTTCATGTGTTACATTGCATCATTTTATTAATTTAGTATTTTTCATTCATCTCCCAAAAGTGAATTTCAGGCTGATTTACCTCGTCCTAAGTCATAAGGAAACTAACAAGATCTCCATCAAGGTTGACTCACCTAAGGGTTGAAATTCAATCTTGCCCTAGTGGATCTCTTTTTCCTAATGAAATAAAGAAAAGTGTAGGTGCATCATACCCCCCATTTTTCTGTCATTATTAACACACACCACATTTTCTAATGTTTCAATAATCTTTTAACATTTTGAAATTGTGATAGGTGTTACAGTAAACAGAGATTTGGGACTGAGACTGTCCAGGTTTGATACTAATTTTTTTGCAAGTTTCCCCAATGAAATAGGGTTTTTAAATATTCTATTATTTTCCACCAATTCATGCACTAATTCTAAAAAAGTATCTATCATCTAATGTATTACTAAAATTTAAATGAGACAATATTTCAAATTATTGCAAAAATTAAAGAAACGACACTTCTTTTTCAATGCACACATTTTTTTGCAAACATAAAGAGATTCAATTTTTGAAATTAATTTTATTAAAAATTTGAACCTAAGGAAAGAAATTAGAATATTTTTAAAATGTAGGATATGTGGAGTTCACCAAAATGTGATGTGGAAAAAGAGATCCTAGATCTAGTGAATAAATTACTTGGATCAATCTTTCTTCACATCAACATTAGAAGATAATCCAACAAGGTGACAATATTGGGTAACAACCTAAAAGAAGATCCATTCTACCCTATACTTGGTTCCCTTGTTATCTTGATAATTTATTAAATTTAATTTGTATTTATTGACTTAATTAATTATGAAATCTAACTCGAAAAGATAATTTATTCGCACAAACAAAACTGAAAATTAATATAACAAAGACAAATCTGAGAAGAGTATAATTTTGTGCAACTATCCTAGAAATCTAGAGCTAAACTAGGAGGAAAAGGGAGGTGGCACCCTTGTCTAAGAAGTGTGAATCATGATCTGCAACATTTTGGCATGTAATATATAGGTCTTCATTGTACTTTCCCACTCTGTAATTTGTCATCTTCAGATCTGAACCTACAAAATCACAACAAAAGGGGGAAAATTGGTGGCTATATAGGATTTTTCCTTGGTCAAACCCTTGTTTTGGTATTTCTACCTCCACAAATAGTTGATTGGTGGATAGATAAGCTGTGTGTGCTCTAAACCTTAAGTGTGTCTAAGGTTTTAATGATCTAAAATGATAAAAACCCTACTCAAGTTTGTTAGAGAATGATCCCTATGTGACACAAACAAGATCAACCTAAGAGATATTCAAATACCCTAGGGAAAATCTAAATCAAATACCTTACTTAGGGCAGCAAGGAGATCAAATTTTGAAGATGAGAACACATTGAAAACAAGTCATTAGGTGCTTGAACGGAATAAAAGCTATTACCAAAACTTAGATTCAATCATTTCCTTATATTGGCATGAAACTCCAATCATTGTGATAACCTTATTAATTCTAAAATTTGCTTTGTAAATTTATAAAAATGGATGTATTTTGGAAATTATTTGTTGTAATTGTAATTGGTTCTTTTTTTACATAGGAATAAATTAAAGTGTAGGTCAGCTAATTTAAATTTAATTTTTTGGATTAATTTACCACCAAGTCTCTATTTTGAATTCACATCTCTGAAATAGACACCAGCATAAACATAAAATCAAATCTCTTAAGAAAAACACCTAGACTAGAGCTCACCCTTGTCCAACTACTTTGCACACTTTTAAATTTAATTTATATGTATAGGGTCTAATTAATCAGTACTCATTCAGAAAATAAGCACTTTTTGGGGTTAATTTGGTGAAATATGATCAAGAAGGAACTTTTAGAGTAGCACTAACACATTCTCCTAGGTTGAAAGGAAAGTTCAAGTCTAGGGAGTGTTTCTAAAATGCACTAATGAGGTGGAAACTAAAGTGAGTTCCTAATAAAATGTGAAATTATACTTTCACCTTTAGGGAGTACGATTTTCGATGCTACACAAGCATCAAGGGAATAGAAGAATTATGTGGATATCATATCCCCAATATTGAGCCAATCAAGACAAGATTTAACTTGACCTTCTTAGGCTATATTATTATTTGCAAATTTTTTATGAGCAAAGCTTGGCCACTCTCAACTATAGTGTAGGTGAAAAATGATGTGCTTCTAGCTTGATGGCAACCTTTGGATGAGTGATAGATAAAAACACTAGTTGGAACCCATGCATGTGCAAAAAGTGAGAGGTGCACTTGATGACATCATTCCACCATTGAATCCACCGACCCCTAGTGAGGACATAGCTACAAGTTCAATATATATTAAACTTGCATGAGTGGGTTTATGACTTGACAATGATTTGGTAAGAAAAACTACTTTTTATCAACTATAGGTGTGACATTTTTCCACTTAATGCAAGATCTAATCACTAAATCATTTAAAGTGATAAATTTCAACAAGGGTTTAACTAGCAATGGAGAACAACCAGTAAACAAAAGATTAGTTGACCTATTCAGATAGCCCTATCAAGGAATTTGAGAACTCATTCAATACCAAATTGAGGGTTTATACAAGTTTATAATACACAATTAAAATGATACTGACCAACATTGGGATCAAAATGTTTTAATTTATTGAACATGTAATATCATGCCTCTCTCGTTAGTTTTTAATACATAAGAAGGTTTCCACATTTATTATATGTCATCCCAATAATATAAAAATATCCACACTTATCCCAAGAAATACTGGGAAGAGCTTCTACAATCTAACACAAAAATGAGATCTTTTCAGAATGCCATTGAAAGCATAAATATTGGTAACCCCATAGAGTGGTTATTAATACTAAAGATGGCCCATAAAGCATAATATGTGTGGTCACAACATTGATCAACTAAAATATGTCACCACCTTAGAGAAATGAAAATGGTTATTGCATGATGGCCTTTCCCATGACCATATGAAAATAGTTAGTTATCCATATGACACAATGAACAACAAAAAATATTAAATATTAAATCTTCAACTCTTGTAAATAGAGAATGTGGAGGTTAAGAAATATCTATTAAATATCTTGAAAATTGAATTTTCTTTTAAGGTATATCAAACCTTGAACATTCCATGAAAGTAAATTTATAGGTGGGAATCAAGCGACATATTCTCACTTTAAGATCATCAAGAGCTTCATAGTTCTCATTAAAAAATTATTGTTTATGATTTAGTTGGATAACTCAAAGCATGACAACTAGATTGGGATAGTTGGTCCATGGGATCAATGCTTGTTAAACACAAACTTGTCATCCTCCACCTCATGACCTAGGTTATGTGAGTGTCTAGTGCTCATATGAGGATGAAATGGAGGAGAAATTAGCTAAGTAGAATATTGATAGGAAAGAACATTGGTAATTAGGGTATTATAAAAAGGATCTTGATTTCATTCTTGGAGGACTCACCAACAAGCTAAGTAGCTATGGCCTCCTTCACCTTCACCTTATTGTTGGGTTTAAAAATGTATGGCCTAAAGGTTTGGTGTCAAGGCCCACTAGACCTTGAACCATTCGCTCCATTATTGTAATCACATTTTCTATTACCTACTATGGTATAATCATCCTCATAATTTTGAGGATAATCACTTGAAGACTTGAGAGTTGGTTTGGGTTGTTGGTAACCAAAGGATAATCCCTAGTTTTATGCTTAAAGGATTGGCACTTGTAGTATGTGTTGGGTAGATTGAGATACATAACCCTTTAGGTGGGAAATTGATCCCCTATCTATATTTAAATGGAGTCTTTGAGTTCCTTAAATAGTTCAACTTCAACACAAAACCTCTCTAGAGTCGAGAATAAAAATCCTATCATGTTTGATATGATCAATAAGGTCTAAAGAGGCCACAATGCAATTGAAGAAGGGGCATAGAGGCAAGGGAAAGCCAAGAAACTCAACCATAATCGGAACTCAAAGTGCATGATCCTCTAAGATAGTAAAGTCTCAAGTCCTTAAGGAAAAACTAGTGAAGAGTTGAAAATATACCAAGGGCAATGGTCAAAATTGGTGTTCTCAAACTTAATATTTGGGAAACAAAAAAGGATGAAACCTCTATTAAGGTTTTAGATGTTTTTCACATAGGCCCCATGAGGGACCTATAGGTAGAATTGGCCTAGCTCTTTAGCATGGTTTCATAGAATATTCTACACACAAAATACTTGATAGGAGTGAAGCTTTCAAGCCATCTACATGAATTATCAAAATCACAAAAAGACAAAAAACATCATAAACAAATAATTTACCTTATAAATTAATTTTGATATAAACTTATACATACACTTCCATTATACTATTATTTTATATGTATAAACTAAAAAATCTCAACAATTGTTGAATCACTAAAATCAATGACTACTTAAATAAAAAAATAATAAAAAAAAAAAAAATTCATATAAAATTAAAAAAAACTCAAAGACGATATAAGATAAAAAGAAAACAACACTAACAAGAACATACAAATGGGGGTTCATCCCATAGTGTGACGGTTAAGCGGTGGAATTGTTATTGTGGCCATCAGGGTTCAAGTATTCATTGGGCTATTGTGATCATAGGCACTATGCCTTCAATAATTCAATGTGCTTGTAGATTTGACCCGCAAGCCCCAATTTTTGACCTCTCTGATTCATAACTCTAGTCTAAAAAACGCTTACAAAAAAAACCAAAAACATACAAATGAAATAAAAAACCCTAATAAAGCTCGACTCTTTGAGCCTCCCCTTAACCTATAATTGTCAGTTCATTTCCCATTCAAAATTGAATGTTTTCTTCTATAAAAGGTTTTGTCATTGACATTCACCTATATTTTAGGGTGAAAACTGCAATCACCATCCTATGTAAATTTAAGATCCCTTTTGCAAGTAGTATGTGTTGTCATATATGATGCTTACCTTAACATGAAAACTTCAAAATGAAAGATGCATTTGAATAGCATGAAGAAAAACTTGGTGACAAATTTTTCCCATGAATAGCATGAAGACTTTGAGTTCCCTTTTATGGAGTAGCTTTAAACTTTTTACAAAAAAGTCCATCAATGCTTTTCATTAATTTTTAATTAAATGAAGAATAAAAAAATTTCTAATAATTCTATCAATGATTTTTGGGAATAGACAAGAAAAGAAACAACCACCAACTTGCTCACGATTGTCAATGATTTAACTTTACACATTATTTATTTTTTTGTGAAAAAGATTTTCCTCCTTTAAATATAACTTTTGGTTATAGCTTTAGCAATTTAATTATTTGCTAATCCAAATGTCTTACCCACTTTACCAAGCCATTTAGTTTTTTATCCACTTCGGTGGTATGATTTTAGTGCAATAATATTCTAAGGAATATTTTATTATTATGTAGATTTAGGTTAATTAAATATATGTGGATATAAGTTAGAATTTTATTTTAAGGAAGTGTAATAATTATATTGATAATAAATTATATATTAAGTAATATATGAGAGAGTACAAATTAAAATATATTAGAAGATATGTCAAAGTTAGTTGTGTTAGTTAGGTCTCAGTACATAACTTTAAAAATTAAAAAATAAAAATTTGTATTCATTTTTTTATCTTATATTAAAATTATAAAGATAATAAATAAAATGAAATATTCTCACTCATTTTTTACCTTCAAAATGAATTAGAGAAGACAATCTACTTGACAAATTGTAAAATAGCCTACCAAAAAAAATGGTCTCGTCTTAATTTTTCAAGGGGATTTCAAAGAGCAAAGATTTGAGAAAAAGTGCATTAGTCAATAAAACTCAATTCCTATCAAGAAACACACAAATCTTTATCAACAAAAGACCATGATTAAATTACTACCAATTGATAACAATTATTTAATGTCAATTTAAGTTGTCAACAAACAAAAATTGTACCATCATAAAAAAAATCATCGATTGTAGGTAATCTTGTAGCTTAATAGAATGTCCACCAAAAAAGGTGGTAAGTGGCACAGACAAGTAAATGCAACCACAAGACAAGTTAGAGTGAATTAGTAGACAATCACAGTTAAATAAGAAAAAATTGAACCTACTATGTAATATTAGAATTGTCTAATGTTGCACAAATTTTTAGTCAATAATATTGTATGAGATGGTATACATACACTTTGAGCTCTCTATATTGAATTTGCACCTTCTAAGTTTGAAATTTGTGAAACTTTATAAATGCCTTTAATACTTAAATATAGAATCTAAACCCTTAATATGTTTTTATTATATTAGTAGCCATGAAGGTATCATATAAAATTCCTCTAAGAATTTCAAATGGGTTGAAAGAAAAAAAAATCTAAGAGATATCGATTGTAATTAAAGTTTTAGAAAAAATTATGCCTATGGTGAATCAAAAGTTGTTAAAGACTTAGAAAAAAATTCTCTAAAAGTTTAACAAAAAATATTTATAGAGAATTGGTGGCTATAAAATTTATAGCCAAATCAATTGAGTACTAAAATTATTCAAAATAGACCCTGTAAAGCATTATAATATAGATATGGGCCATATATTAATCACATTCTAAGTGATCTCATCTCCATAGTTGTTAAACAAGATTGTGATCCTCACTAAACTCATGAATTCAATGTGAGGGTGGATTGGGTAAGGCAAGTGGTGAAAAATACACTATTTTTTGACACAAATATTTTTTTAATAATTTGAGATAATTTTTAAGATTTTAATTGAGCGTGAATTCTCAATAAGAAGCATATCGACTAAGAAATAAGCATACAATTAATATATTTAATTGAAAGTTGGGTCAATAAATATTATCAAATATTTAGAAATTAAATGAAGAATATAGATGCACTCAATTCTAATAATAGAAATGAAGAAAAAATATTTATGTCAAACTAGAAACATTTTTCATGGGTGTAAAAATTAATTATCTCAATCTAAGAGAAGTCTTGTCTATGTATAGGTTCAAGATTCACTAAGGTTTAGATTTGAGTCCCTCAAATTTGAACTTGAGCAAGTCACAACCAAAATCCACTCAATTGTGGGTGTGTAATTAGATAAAGATCCATCTAGGGTATAGTGGTGAGTCTTTGTGTAGCATAAAATAATACTTAAAATATCAATCATAAAAATATTTGTGATAACATATGCCCCATCTAATTGATTGCATACATAGTATACAAGGAATTGGAAGAGAGGAAAAATAATGCATGACAATGTAAATGATGAAAAAAATAGAAAGATTAAATAATATATAAATATGTAGGCACATATGGTGTATGGCTCTAGGAAAATTCACTGCTAGCAATTCAACGATGAAAAATTCACCACTAGCAATTCACTGTGGGAAAATTCACTGCCATGAAAAATTCATCGCCAAGTAAAATTCACCGCCAGCAATTCGCCATGGTGGAAAATTAACCACATTAATTGTCACTTTGTAACGAAGGTGAAATAATGTGGTTAATTTTCCACTGCGGTGAATTGCTAGGGGTGATTTTTACTTAGTGGTGAATTTGTCATGGCGGTGAATTTTCCCATAGTGAATTGGTGGCAGTGAATTTTTCGTAGGTGAATTGTTGGCGGTGAATTTTTCGTTGGTGAATTGCTAGCGGTGAATTTTTTGTATGCTATGGTGTATACCATGTAAAAGGATATAGTGAGTGTCATAAATAACATCATGTCACAAATATCAAATAATTAGCACGTGAAATCATAAATTAGTGATGGGCATCAAGGAAAAAGGTTGACCCTCATTTAGGTAAAATCATAAAGGAAAATATAACTCTCAAGCTAGATAAAAATTGTAGACACACAAAATTGACGCTTTTAATTTTGATTTTTTCTTTTATAATCGATCATTTACATTTGATCAATTATCCTACTTCCTAACATCTATATTAATTAAATAATATTTATTTTATTTAATTAATATTTTTTACTAATCCCATTATTTGTTTTCCTCATCTAAAATAATTTTTCCCATTCACCCCTAAAGTCTAACCTTGGTAAATATTTATTTTATATTTATTTACCTAGACCCTTTATCCCCCTTTCCTCGAAAAATAAATAAATATTTAAATTTATTTAATTTTTTATGTTGTTCACTTTTCATTACCTAGCCTAACCCTCCATTATCACCTAGTCACCCTCTAATCATGTGCACATGGGATTATTACTACTAGTTCCACTGACAAGACTTAGTCTAAGCTCCTCTTGAGTGAAGTCACTCCATAGTCGATCCCAACTCGGTAAGGTATCTTATCCATTAATAACTTGAACAAAGACATCCCACTACTTAGTAAACCCATTTAGGGCTATTTGTACTAGCTCGTCATCATCTAGTTTATCTCCAACAGCTACCAACTCATCCTTGACAAGTCTAAGCCTAGCGAGGTAACTTGTAACATCTTCTCCCTTATTCATCTGGGTATTCCTCAAATTTTCTCTGAGAATCAACGTTCGGTTAGTGGTAGCATTCTGGTACAGACTTAGAATGGTGTCCCACATATTCTTCGTTGTATCTAACTTTGTGATATGTAAAACTATATGGTCTCTAACACCATCAAGAATTAGCCTCCTCGCCTTGGCATCTTTCTTCTTATATGCTAAGAGTTGTGTTTGATCTGTAGGTACAACTACAACACTAGTCACATATTCCTTAATACCATTCTCTTCCAGCAATAAATAAATTATGTCTTTCTAGACACCAAAATTTGAGGCTCCATCCAATCTGTCATGATCTCTTAAACCTGGTGAGGCCATCTCAAAAGATAAAAAAACAAATAATTCGTAAGAGGTCAAGCTGGGTTTTATAAACCCTTGATTTTTCCTTTCTATGCCTGCATTGAGCCTTTTTTGCCCTCAGATCAGCTCTAATACCATGTGAAAATTCTATTGCAGTTACTAATTATTAATCTCCTATCAATATAGATTATTTAATTGTTGAAAATTAATTCACAATAAATATTGAAAATAACACAACAACAACTTCATAAATAAAATCACAGGAATAAAGAAGAAAATATGCAAAATAATAAGCATAATATTTTTTGGATAAATTGTCCCTGGAAAAACCTTGAAGGGAAAACTAGCTCAACAGATGAGGAATTTTTATTAAACTTCAGCAAATCAAGGAATACATAAACTGCTTGCCCCTTACTAGCAGAGCTACAACAATATTCTTCTCCGAAAATTCTTCCCTCAATTTCTCCTGCTAAAATTTCACTGTTGCTACCTCCAATCCTATCACTGTACCTCCAATCCTATCACTGAGCCCTTGCTATCACTGCAAATCTATTTGCTATCACTGAAAATCTATTTGTTGTCACTGCAAATCTTTCTCAAGTGTGTGTTCTCCAAATGCCCATTGATCCCCTTTTATAATCATCTCATTGAAAAACCAATGGCCACGATTTAATCTCAATCAATGGCTAAGATTAACTAGACTCTAACAAACCATAATTACCCAGTTTCTAGAAGTCTCTAGAGGAATCAAATAATTAATTAATTAATATTTCTTGGGTTTGGAGACATCTTTCCAAGCTACATAAATTAACACTCCCTCTTAGCGAGGAAGGTTTTCTACATGACACCCAACATATCTCTAAAGAAGATGAATTTTGCCTTCCCCAATGCCTTTGTCAAAATTTCTACTACCTGTTGATCTGTAGGTATCTACTGTAGCTGAACAATCCTTTGTTGTACACAATCCCTAATGAAGTGATACCTGATGTCTATATGCTTATCTACCTATCGTGAAACATCGAATTCTTAGATAATCTGATGCAACTCTTATTTTCACAGTGTATCATTGTAGTCTCAACCCTCTAACTAAACAAGGCTACCAACAACTTTCGAAGCCATATTGCCTCACATGTCACCATGCTAGCTACTATGTATTCTTCTTTTGCAGAACTTAGAGCCACAAACTTTTGCTTCCTGTTGTACCAAGAGAAAACTCCTAATCCCAAACTAAAGCAACACCTTGAAGTGTTTTTCCTATTTGTTGTACTGCTTTCCCAATCTATGTCAGTATAGCTTATCAACCTGATACCATCACCTCGAGCATATATGATCCCATACTTGATTATACCATGCAAATACTACAACACATGCTTTGTTGTTGTCCAATGCACTCTCTTCGGCTCAACCATGAACTGACTAAGAGAATTTATTGCAAAGGATATATCTGGCCTGGTGTTGACCAAATACATGAGAGTCCAATCAACTACCTATATAAGGTGGGGTCTACATCCTTCTCCTTGGATGAGTCTACCTTCTTCCAATTCATGATCATAGGTGTAGACATGGCTCTAAAATCCTCCATCTCAAACCTCCTCAAGATTTTGATGCAGTATTTCCCTTGCCCAAGGAAAATATCTCCATCTGTTTGCCACAACTCTATGCCTAGAAAGTAGTGCATAAGCCCCAAATCCTTCATCTCAAACTCTGCTACAAGGTCCCTCTTGCACTCCTCTATGAGCCCCAGTGAACCTGTTAAAAAAAAATCGTCCACATATAGAACAAGAATGAGAAACTCATCCCCAACCACCAAGTAGTAGAGGTTAGCATCTGCCTCACTCTTCACAAAGCCCATTCCCTGCAAGTATCTATCAATGTGCTCATACCATGCCCTGGGAGCTTGCTTGAGTCCATACAAAGCTCTCTTCAATCTGCACATGTAGGTTTTTTTGTTGTGTGCTACAAATCCCTCTGGTTGTTCTATGTATACCTCCTCTACCAACTCACCATTAGGAAATTTCATCTTGACATCCATTTGATGGATCTATCATCCCATCCATGCTGCAAGTGAGATCACATCTCGTATAGAAGTATACCTAGCCACCGAAGCGAATCTCCTCATAGTATGTTCCCTCCTTCTAAGAGAATCCCTTGGCCACAAACCTTGCCTTGTATTTATTGATGCTACCATTTGCAACATGCTTGATCTTATAGATCCAGCGTGATCCAACTGCCACCCTATTTGTCAGTCTAGGCACAACCTCCCACGCATCATTCTACACTATTGAGGTATATTCCTCAACCATCACATCTCATCACACCTACTACTATGCAACCTCCTGATAGCTGGAAGGCTCACTATCTTCCAACTTACTGACTAATGCCTTTAGTTATTATACATGGATGGTTGTCTCCATTGTCTATTGCTTGTCCTAGGATCTCCCACAAACTCCTGAGTATCCCTATGTGTTTGTTGAACCTCACGATTCCTGTTGCCAACTGTAGAGGATGAAATATCAACTTCCATGTCTTCCTAATGCATCTCTTGGATCTGTTGCATTTGTCACTCCATACTTTGCATACTCTCAACACTTGAGCCTATGCTAGTACTAGTAAATGTACTCATGCTTCCCTACCCCTGATCTAGTTGAACGATCCTTGGAACTTCTGTTAGCTGCTTACTCTGATCATCTATTGGAAAATCTCTGGACCTTCTAAATATCTTGTCCTCCATGAATTTGACATCATGTCTAACTATAATCCTCTTGCCCCCTAGAATAAATATTTGATATGCCTTTGAGGTCTCATTGTACCCCACAAAGTACCCTCTCTCTATAGTCTGATCTAACTTGGAATGTGTAGGCTTTGGAATTTGACAAAATTCCAAACTCCCAAATATCCTGAAGTGGCTAACATTTGGATTCTTCCCTGAGAAGGCCTCCTTTGGTGTCATCTTACCCAATACCTTATGTGGAACCCTATTTTGTATGTATACTATTGTACTTCATGCCTCTGCCCATAAGTAATGTGGCATATCCTGGTCATACAACATAGCCCTTTTTCCCTCTAATATAGAATGTTTCCTCCTCTTAGCGACCCCATTCTATTGTAGTTGTAAGGAACAATCCACTATCTCTCGATTCCTTCCCTGATATAGAACTCCTGGAACTCTTTCCCTTTGTACTTTCCTCCATTATCTAACTAAAGAACCTTTATCTTCCTGCCTATCGAATTCTCCACTAGAGCTTTGATCTCTTGGAAGCAACTGAAGACCTCATCCTTTGTTTTCAAGAAGTATATCCAGGTCTTCCTGGAGAAATCATCAATAAAAGTAACAAAGTACTCATATCCTTTGAGAGACTTTGTCAACATTGGTCCACATATATTTGAATGTACTAGATCAAGAACACCCTTGGATCTAGTGTCACTCCTTAGAAAAAATGCTTTCACAAACTTCCCCAACACACATCCCTTACATAAATCATCATGCTCTATGCTCACCTCTGGAACACCTATCACTATCTCACAAAGCAATTTAAGTGCTCCATGATGTACATGGCCCATCCTCCTATGCCATAGCTCTCCTTGATCTCTAGGATTGATGTTGCTCATAAGTTCCTTATGAGTATCAAACTGCAACCTGTAAAGTTGGCCGCTCCTAACTCCAATAGCTATGGGTGATTTTCGATCATTATGCTTGATTAACACATGCACCCCTCTAAAGAGTACATTGTAGCCTTTATCCTAAAGGACATATACAGAAATCATATTTATACCCAAGCTTGACACATGTAATGTGCATCATGAATGGGAATCAACTTTCCATTCTCCCTCTAAAATAGAACAATCCCTTTCCCAACTGGATTGAGTTTGGACATGTTCTCCATAGAAATTTGGATTTTGATGTCCTCCTCCTTATAACTGGAGAAGTACTCTCTAACTCTAGTCATATGAAATGACGCCCCACTATCTATATACCAAACTCCCTGTGAAGTTGAGCTAACCATACAAGCTATGAGTGCAAAATCATCCTCCATTCTACTAGAGAGCTCATCTACACTTGTTGAAGCTTTCATCTGCTTCTTTCCTTTCTTTTCATTTTTCTTCCTTTGCAGAAATCACTGACATAGTGGCCAAACTCGTGAAAAACATAGCATTTGATCTTAGAAAAGTACTTCTCACTTTGTGGATTTCATCCTTTGCTAAATCCCTTCTTTGCTTTCCCTTTTCCTGCTATGGCAATGTTTTCCTATTCTGTCTCACTTTTCTGACTATTACTGTTAGTTCTATTGACAAGACTTAGTCTAAGCTCCTCCTGAGTGAAGTCACTCCATAGTTGATCCCAACTTGGTAAGGTATCTCATCCATTAATAACTTGAACAAAGACATCCCACTACTTAGTTAACCCATTTAGGGATTTCGTACTAGCTTGTCATCATCTAGTTTATCTACAATAGTTGCCAACTCATCCTTGAAAATTCTAGGTCTGGTGAGGTAACTTGTAATGTCTTCTCCCTTATTCATCAGATTATTCCTCAACTTTTCTCTAAGAATCAACTTCCAATTAGTGGTAGCATTTTGGTACAGATTCAGAATGACATCCCACATCTTCTTCATTGTATCTAACTTCACGATATGTGGAAGTATATGGCCCTTAACACTACCAAGAATTAGCCTCCTCATCTTGGAATCTTCCTTCTTATATGCTAAGAGTTGTGTTTGATCTGTAGGTGCAACTACAACACTAGTCACATATTCCTTGATACCATTCTCTTCTAGCAATAAAGAAATGTTGGCTTTCCAGACACCAAAATTTGAGACTCCGTCTAATCTGTCCTAATCTCTTAAACTCGCTAAGGCCATCTCAAAACATGAGAAAAAAACAAATAAATCTGAAGAGGTAGAACTGGGTTTTATAAACCCTCGATTTTTCCTTCGTATGCCTACGCTAAGCCTTTTTTGCTCTCAAATCAGCTCCGATACCATGTGAAAATTTTATTGCAGTTACTAATTATTAATCTCCTATCTATACAGATTATTTGACAGCAAAAAATTAATTCACAACAAATATTGAAAAATAACACAACTACAATTTTACAAATAAAATCACAAGAACAAAGAAGAAAATATGTAAAACAATAAAGACAATATTTTTGGACAAATTCTCCTTGGAAAAACCTTGAAGGGAAAACCAGTTCAGCAGATGAGGAATTTTTATTAAATTTCAGGAAATCAAGGAATACATAAATTGCTTGCCTCTCACTGGGAGAGCTCCGACAGTATTCTTCTCCAGAAATTCTTCCCTCAATTTCTCTTGCTAAAATTTCACTATTGTTGTCTCCAACACTATCACTACACCTTTGCTATCACTGCAAAACTATTTCTATCATTGCAAATATTTTTCAAGTGTGTGTTCTCCAAATTCCCATTGATCCCCTTTTATAATCATCTCATTGAAAAACCAATGGCCACGATTTTTTTTTTTTTTGAAAAGGAGGGGTAAGAACTTTATTGAAACTTAGAAAAAATATTACAAGCAAATCTCAGAACAATAGCTCTGAGAGAAAAGCATAAGAACAATAGAAGAGCAAGAGCACCAGTCAACCAACTCCACAACCATCCATATCCTCGATCATGATCCTCCTCAGATCCAAACAATAGTCCTGGGGAAGATGTCTCCATTCCTCAACCCTCCAAACATCAACATGATCTAAAGCCCACTTTTCCAAACAATTAGCAGCCCTATTCCACTCACGTGGAATGTGGACAAAGGACACCATATCCATCCTAGAACTAATTTGCAAAATCTATTGAACAACTAGAGCCAGCTGCCAATTAACATCCTTCACCTTACGTTCAATCAACAAATTCACAATAACCTGAGAGTTAGATTCACAAATAACCTTACGCCAACCTAGAGCATAAGCACGCTCTAGAGCATAGACAATCGTCAATCCCTCCATAAAATTATTAGCCTTCCAACCTTTATAAATAGAAAAGAAGAACACAACTTCACCTAAACAGTCTCTACCCACGCCGCCAATCCTAGCAGGTCCAGGATTACCACAGGAAGAGCCATCTATGTTAATCTTCAAGATATCCTCAAGAGGAGGCATCCATCTACCCATCCTTTGAACTTTATTTTTTGCACTTCTACCCCTTCTGACACAAGCAGAGGTAGGAGACAAACCTTGAAAACCCATTCTGTCAATAATTTCAGCATCCCCTCTATCAAGTGGGAACATCACCTCACATTTAGCTTCCACAGTCTCTTGGATCATTCCAAAAATTCTATACCAAACTTGTTGGATACCTAACCTTTCCCCTCAAAAAATCCTACGATTTCGCTCTAGCCAAATCTGCCAGAGAATAAAGGTATGTCCAATGCACCAAACAATCTGAAGAAAAGGAGTCAAAGTAGGGGGCTTACCCAGACTTCTCCAAAATTCCACCAAGGATGAAGCATGAACACAAGGGTGTTTCCAAACACCCCACCAAAGGTGCTAGAGCTGCAAAGGAGTTTCAACTTGCCAGAGATGGATAAAAGGGAATGATAAATTGACAAGTGTTTCAACTTGCCACTCAGATCTACCTTGATGGAATGAATGTATTGTACTCATCTCATACAAGGAGAATTGGATGCTTGATTGAAATTCCTATAAGTGTTAGTACTCACAAAATAAATGAACATAAAATATGAATAAACTCACATAAAACATGAATCTATCAAGTGGGAAGATCACCTCACATTTAGCTTCCATAGTCTCCTGGATCATTCCCAAAATTCTATACCAAACTTGTTGGATACCTAACCTTTCCCCTCGAAAAATCCTACAATTTCGCTCTAGCCAAATCTGCCAGAGAATAAAGGTAGGTCCAATGCACCAAACAATCTGAAGAAAAGGAGTCAAAGTAGGGGGCTTACCCAGACTTCTCCATAATTCCACTAAGGATGAAGCATGAACACAAGGGTGTTTCCAAACACCCCACCAAAGGTGCCAGAGCTGCAAGGAGAAAGAACATTTGAAGAACAAATGTGAAGAGTCCTCCTCAGCAACACCACACAAAACACATAAGGAAGGTCCATGAAATCCATGCTTTTGAATATTGTCCCAAGTCAAACACCTATTCCAGGCCAAAGTCCACACAAAGCAATTACATTTTGGCCAAGAGAACTTATTCCACACATACTTCCACCAATGGACCTCTTCTCCATTCAATCTGTGAGCCATCAATTCCTGATATCCACTAGCCACAAAAAAAATGCCTTTAGGATTTGGGCACCAAGCAAGAACATCCTTGTCCTTGAGGGAACTACAGTGTCTAACTAATAAAATAGTATGAAGTTCAGCACAATCTTCCTCCAAACCAACCATCGGCCACTCATGCGGGGACTTCCAACTAGCAACCTTCAGCTGACCACAAGGGTGAAAAGATTTAAAATCACTCACCCTTGACCAACCAGCCTCCAAGAAGCGCTGACAGAGCCAATAAATTAGGAAACTGAGAGATAATGGGAGGAAAACCATCCCAAGAGTCAGACCAAAAGAGAGCATTTGTTCCCTTCTTACATATCCAAAATAATCCCTCCGTAATCAAAGTAGCCCCTTTCTTGAGAGTCCCCCAAATCACTGATCCACTTCCCACCAGAGGATAACGAGGAACCTCATCCTTTGGGATCCCAAGAAGATACTTAAGAAGTAGAATTTTAGCCCATAGATGATCTTGCTCCACACACCATCTCCAATAAAGTTTTGCAGCCAATGCCATCCCAGATAAAGACGAATGCCTCAAACCCAGACCACCCAACTGTTTAGGGGAGCACACAATATCCCATGTGACCAGGCTCCATTTAGAAGAAGACAAGTTTCCAGCCCATAAAAATTGCCTTGCCAAGGAATCCAATTCCTTAACAAAGCCCATCAGAGCCACCTGAAGTATACATCTATACAAGGGAAGAGCTTGAACCATAGATTTTAGCAACTAAACATGCCCAGCAAAGGAAAGCCATCTATGAGTCCAATGATTAACCTTCATTCAAAATTTGTCTAGAATATACTACCAAGAATCTCTAGGGAGCTTACCAGAAGAGATTGGAATACCCAGATAATTCAAAGGAAGAGAGCCTATCAGAAACCTCATAATAAGAGCAATTCTCTGTTGAATAGGTCCAGGTGTATTAAAAAAGAAGATGGGGGACTTATCTTCATTAATTAATTGACCAGAAGTAGTGAGATAAACATCCAAAGCCTTACACAGATTAGTAGCCTCCCTGATAGTAGCCATACCCATCAGGGCAGTATCATCCACAAATTGTAGGTGTGACTAAGGAGGAAACTCATTGCCCCACCTCCACCCCTGTATAACCCCCAACTCAATATTACTTTTCAACAATCTCCCTAACCCTTCAGCAAAAAGGACAAAGAGATAAGGGGAAAGAGGGTCTCCTTGCCGAAGACCACGAGAAGCTCCAAAAAGCTTAGTGTGCTCCCCATTGATTAAAATAGAGAAGGAGGTAGAAGTTACACAACTCATAACCCACTGAATCCAGTCCTCAGCAATCCAAAGGCCCCAAGAATATTCCAAAGAAAGGACCACCAAACTCTATCATAAGCCTTAGCCATATCAAGCTTGATAAACATTGCCTTAGCTTTTGACGTAGCCATAGAGTGGATAGTCTCTGTAGCAATAACAACTCCATCCAGAATTTTCTGGTCAGCCACAAAGCCACCTTGCTCCTCAAAGAAAGACATTTAAGCCATTTCTTCAACCTTTCAACAATCACCTTAGAGATAATCTTGTAAATCACATTACAAAGGGCAATGGGACGAAATTGGCTTAACTGATCTGCCCCATCACGTTTTGGGATGAGGGCAAGAAAAGTGGAGTTCAGTGCCTGAAGCATTTCTTTATTCCTCTGAGATTCCTGGACCACCTCTAATAAATCAACCATAATAATATCCCAAAATTCTTGAAAGAATTCAATTGGAAACCCGTCAGGACCCAGAGCTTTCCCTTTCTTCATATGGAAAACAATCTCCTCCAACTCCTCCAGAGAAACATAACGCATAAGATTATCATTCATTTCTCTAGTCACAAGTTGGGGGATGCAAGAAAGAACCTGAGCTTCCTCAACAGAACCATCTTGAGTGTCCTCCCTAAAAAGAGAAGTAAAATACTGCATTGCCTCTCTAGATATCTCCTATAAGGAGGAAATCTGTTCTCCCCTATCATTCACAAGCATAGGAATAGAATTACCATGCCTCCTTGCCTTCACCGAATTGAAGAAGAAGGTTGTGTTTTTATCCCCCTCTTGAAGCCACTCCACACGAGCTTTCTATTTCCAGTAAATTTCTTCACGCATTTCACATTCTTCCAAGATTTTTAAGGCCATAGCCTCTTCTTGAAGCAAGGCTTTTGACAAACCATTCTCCCTAATTTCCCTGGTTATATTATCTAACTTAGATTGAGCAAGAGATTTGTCATGAAAAATGTTCCCAAAACAATGGCGATTCCAATACTTAAGCTGATATTTAACATATTGCAATAGCTTGGCAAAAGTATACATAGTTGTGCCATAGGCGGGTCTACCAATCCTCCACTAGTGAGCAACATAGTCCTGTAAAGAGGGATCACACAACCACATAAGTTGGAACTTGAAAGAAGGAGATCGGGCCACCCGAGCAGAGGACACCACTAACTTAATAGGCCAGTGATCTGAACCTCACCAATCCAGAATCTCTGAACAAGTAGACCAACCACCACCAACCCAAAAACAAGAAACTAGAAAGTGATCAAGTCTTTCTGCAATGCACTTCTCCCCAATTCTCTGGTTGTTCCAGGTAAACTGTCCATTTCTAGGCTTGATATCCACCAAGTTCAAAGCCGATATGTTATCACGAAGCAAAAAAGCAGAAGGTTCCAATCTTGCTATACCACCCTATTTCTCAGCCAACTCAATAATGGCGTTGAAATCTCCCGCCATAATCCAAGGGTGATAAGGCACCATACTTCGGATAAACCTTAAATGGGACCATAAATATTGCTTACCCATAAAGTCAGTAGGAGCATAAATGTTGGAGAGGAGAATAGTTTCCCCAGTCTCAATGCTTGTAGCGATCAAAGACATAGAGGATTTAGAAGACATCCACCAGAGAGGGCGAATCCTCAAAGGATTCCAGAGGTAGGCCACACCCCCAGCAATACCATGAGCACCAATACACTGAAAATCACCTTTACTCCACAACTTAGATGAAAGACTAGTCATGCTTTCAACAAATAACTTCATCTCTTGTAAAAAAAGAAAATCAGGAGAATGAATTTGCACCAAGTCACGAACAACTTTTTGTCTAGGGTCACTGTTCAAGCCCCGTACATTCCAAGAGGAATGATCATTTTGGAGGATTAGAAAAGTGGGAGTCAAGAGTTTTAACAGAACTTGACTCCACTAAAGTCTCCCCCATCAGCTTGATTTTCTCAAAATCTTTCTTTCTTCCAGACTTGGAAGGCTTCTCAATAGTCCCTTTCTTCAAGTCTTTCTGAAGAATACCCAATGTAGTAGAAGCCTTGCTTCCTTTTGCTACATCAGGAGCAATTTTCAAAGGAGGACTAGTTGTTTCTCCCACCATCAATGGTGCAATAACCATAGACTCAGGTTCCCTAGATGTCCCCAAACTCTGAACTGAGTTCATTTGCAAGGCCCCCTCTATCTGTGGCATCTGAATGTCCTCTGTGGCAATGTCTTCCTGAACCTCCTCCATAACCCTCTGGTCCATTCCAAACATACCAAGGTTCACCTCCTGCAGACTGAGATCATCCAAAACCTCAAACTGATTAAAGGTATCTCCCTCCTATCTTTCCTTAAATGTTCTCTTCTAACCTCGATTCTTATTATGAGCTTTAGCTGGAATAAAACCCTCAGCATCTGCAACCTCACTAGACATAGGCACTTTTCCTTTGTCACCCCTCAGAGGGTTATGAGGGGGTTGAGATGACTGAGTCTCAGATGGCTTAGATCTTGGGCATCTTCTCTGAAGATGGCCATATTCATGGCAAAGAAGACAACGAAATGGCAATGTTTCATAGTCTAGTTGTTGAACCCAAGAATATGAACCTGTCCAAATTTCTAAGGAATTAGGAAGAGGGTTACTTAAATCTAATTCAACACAAATGCGAGCAAAATTCATTACCTTTCTTTCCCTTGTTTGTTGAGAGGCACCCACAGGTTTACCCAATAGCGCAGCCACATTGTGCAAGATATCATTATGCCAGCACTCAACAAGAAGTCTAGGGAGACGCACCCAAACAGGAACACGATTTGGTAGTTCCTCTGAAGGATTGAAGCCCGCATGCCAAGGTTTCATAAAAATACCAACCTAATTGTGGAAGTAAGGTCCACCCTCAAAAACTTTGTTCTGATTTGCCATGCAATTGAAAACCACCATGAAGTAGTTGTTAGCCAACAACATAATGTCCATTTCCCCCCTCAGGAGACCAAGTCCACTACGACCATGACTCCAAAAATTGAAGTGAAACCCTCATTCCCATGAATTTGCAAAGCAAGGCATGCTTCAAAAAATATTCAATGTCCTCAGCAATGGATTCTGGCTGAATCAGCAAAACGGGTCTCTCCTTAGAGCATTCTAAGCAACCGTTCACCTTCAGAATTCGAGATCCTCCTGTGGGCACAAAACCTTCATCTCCAGCATCATTGGAAAATAAACTATTATCAAACATTCTTGTCTTTTGGTTTGGGGAAGAAACCCCAATAGCAGCACGAAAGTTCAAAGGGGATTTTTCCCTAGAAGTCTCGCCTAGAGCCATAACCATAGGCGAAAGCACACTCTATGGAAACCAAAGAAGAAGAAAACCAACAAAAGAAAAGTTGAAACTGCAAACACTGCGAGACAAAAAACCACCCCCAACCACGTCTAACAGCCACAAACCACAACCTGAACACCTAACAAAGCCCAACCCCACACCCAACTTGAAAGCAAGAAGCAAATAAGCCCAAGATCGGGCGCATGCAAGAATGAAAGGCCCCTCATGCAGGCCATAGCCTGCACAGACCAACGCTCTCCATCGCCCCCTTTCCAAAGTTCCAATGACCACAATTTAATCTCAATCAATGGCTAAGATTAACTAGAATCTAACAAACCTTAACTAACTAGTTTCTAGAAGTATTTAGAGGAATCAAATAATTATTTAATTAATATTTCTTGGGTTTGGAGACACTTGTCCAAGCTACATAAATTAACAATGTGCACATGGGATTATTAATGATTAATCTAGGATTTGACTCACCAAAGTCCCCATGAGGATCCAATTTTCATAGCATGTACATGATGAGTGGTACTTAACATTATAGCCAAATCTTCTATTCCCTAATTTTAAATTTGGCCTAGGTACTTGGGGTATGAGGAAAATATATATTTTCTAATAAATCCAAATTTTAAATTTTTCATGTCCTTGGAAGTATGGGACAATCCAAGATTTTTTATTTTATTTTTAATTTTCTACGAAGGTACCTTTTAGTACCCCATCAAATCTTCACCATCTAATTTCCCCATGTCCAATCCCCACCATTGATCCTCCTACAATAATGGAGCCTCCCTTTCCAATTAATCCTTATTTTTCATGTATCAAACTATCCTTGCTTGAGAACCTCATCCATTTTAAGCCTTTAATCCTTCCTTTTCATTTTATTCATCCATTCAACCCTCCAAAATTTAGAGATCTAATGTCCCCCAAGCCATTATCATCAAGCTTTTGAATACAATATTATGCTATCAAATTAAGGACAAACATCATTTAGAAAATTAGGAAAAAATACTTTTAATAGTGCAAATAGGAGGTTAATATGAGTTGTCATTAGATTCTTGTATTTTTTTTAATATCTTATATGCCTAATCTTAAGTATTTTATGTTGATTTTGGTTGGCCAATTTATTTACTTTTAGGTTGTTCATTCATTGTCACTTTCAATTGCAACATCTCTAGCACACCTAGTGGGACCGGTGTCCCTTTTCACTAATCAATTTCATGTATTTTGAGTGTTTTTCATTCATAACTTACAGTTCAATGGTTGTATTTACAGTCTAGTGGTTCCATCTTATAGTTTGGACATTGTGTTTGGCACTCTGCTAACATATTTTCTAGCATTTTCTAGTTGTCTAACATTTAGTTTTCTAACAAGGAGTTGATTTTATAGACTATTATACTGCTGAAATTTTCTTACATTCTTTGTATATGTAGTATTAAGTGTCTTTATTGTAGTACTTAAGCATATTAACTAGCTTAATTTGGCACATGTATATGCATCTTGATGGTTCAATCCTATAACTTGATGGTTATGTAGTATCTTAGGCCTATGTTAACTTGTGCTTTAAAAACATTTTTTAAACCATTTTTGCTAAATTTTTATCTCTATTTTTATCAAAAATTAATCTTGTAGGGGAATATGTTGCTAAGATGCCATCCTAAACACCCTTGAATCACTTATCATCTAACATCAATCATTTTTGGTGTAGGGACCCTATTTTAGTATATTTATTTACAATTTAGTGTATTCATTTTGTATCTTGGTGGTTCCACTCATAGGTATATTTTTTTAATTTTCATGTAACAACGTATTTTTCTATGAATTAGCATATGCATTACCTATTTTTGTGGTTGCACTCTCAGCTATCACTTTTTCATTTTTATCTTTCAATATATGCATCTAGCTTTCAACATATAGGCTATGTACTTTGGTAGTTTTACCATTTTTCAACTCACCAACATCAATTAAATATTATTTCTAATCATTTTTTGTGATCATCCTCTTGTTCAACCCCTTATTTGTGTATCTTGTTTAATCAATTATCAAAGGAAAAATCATAAAACTACTAACATTTTATTTATAGCAAATGTTTGTCGAAGACATCATTTTATCACTAATCTAGACACACTTCATTTTTTAAAGGGAAATGAACCATTGCATGTCATTCTTGTGAGGGCCTCTTAAGTGTATGATATCTCCTTTCACTCTTGGGTGATCTTTGGGATAAAAAAGTTAAGTTGGCCTCTTTTCTTTTAGCATTTTATTGTATCCCAAAAATGAAATGTGTATATGTTGTCCCTTGTGCTTCATGTGGTCTTGGGTGAGCATAAAAACTTAGATTATTAATTTTAGGAGGCCTTCCTAGGTATTTCATCACCTTAGGTAAAAATATCAACTCCACCATTCTAGTAGAGTATAAAAAGTAGGGGTTGAATAAAAAGACATGTTTCTTGGGAGTGGAATTTTGTCAATCCAGCTAAGCCCCTAATAAAATTATACCTTGAGGAAATGACAGTGGAGAGTGGGTTACCTTCTCCTCTTGGCTAGTTGGAATCTTCATCTATGGAATCATTCCCCATGTACACTTGATCTATAATAGGGATAACCTTAGAAACCTTGTAACAACCTAGATAGGACATTTTGACTATTTCTAATTATGGTTCACTGGAATCATATCACCTCCTAAAGTTACTCATAATGTACCTATGAGTGTTGAGATAGAGCTAACCTTTGGTGAAGTCTTTGGCCATTCTTGGTAAGGGATCTTGTGTAACAAAATACTCCCTAGCTATCCCTCACTTGGTAGATGGTATTGGTTTTATATTGTAAGCCCACAAGAGGTGCCAATCCCACCTAACTAATCATAGGTTGTTGTTCTTGGCATTTCTTTATCACCAAAACCCTTACAAATCCCTTTAATCTAAATCCTTAAAAATCCAAACCATTTGCATGTTGATTGTATTTGATTGGTTTTAAACACTTCCAAGATAAAGCTTCACAATCCACCTCATCCTCTTCTATCTAATTTCTATCACCTTAATAATCTATCAAAACAAACCATAATCAAATCAAAAATTGAAGAACCTTAATCCTCCTTCCTCTAATCATTTCATCCTAGTAAATTTCCTCTTATCTCCCCTCTCATCCATTCCAATGCAAATCCCCATTCTAATATTTTCAATCAAACTCTTAATCTAATCCATGTCCTAATATAATCCCCTTCTCCCAATCCTAGTCAAATCCCATATTTTCAATAACCTTCTTCTAATCCCAATCCATTTTCTTCTCTATTTTTATCCAATCAAATCCCTAGTCATCCTCATCCCTTTAACCATTTATTTCTAACCTTTCATCATTTTTCCATTTGAAACTCCCACAAATAACCCATAAATACCAATAATCAATTAAATTCATTCCCCAATTATCATTTAGCATATAATTTCACTATTAAATACATATAAGCATTTAACTGAATTAAATTATGAAAATAGGAAATTTAACAAGACATCAACCACACATTCATGATACATCCAAAAAAGGGGTATGGTATCTGGAATCATACCAATGGTGGTATCCAGGTCAACATGAGTAAAATAACTAGGGACTCACAATCGGATCAAGTATGATAGGTAAGGAAAACAATAAATGGCCAATGTGAAATATCCTTATAACCACTACCAGGGTATACTCAAACATGTGGAGCCAAGTATGTAAATACTTAGTACATGTAACCACTCAATGAACACATGAAGCATACTTGCTCCATATATACATAAATAATATAAGCATCACATAAATATCCGATAGTGTACACCATCATATCCATAATTTCATTGCATTTAAATGATATAGTTCATGATAGGATTTAATTACATCTATATTAATGCATATATCCACAAATTGAAACATGATAATAATCACTCGGGGAAGCCCACATCATGTGCATATCCCAAGAACACCTCCAAAATGAAATATATCCATCCCCTTTCAAGGTACTTGGCATCATATCACACATGCACTTCAACATCATTTACATCAAGCATAACAATAAAATAACCATAGAGGAAAAAATGAATCAAGACATAGAACAATAATATCAAACCATGATCATCTAACATCTCAACATATATGCAATACAATATTCCTCACTAACATCACATGCTAGGAATAGGAAGGAAATACATCCTCCCCCACTAGAAATTGACTTGCTCTTGGAAATCATGAAGGTCAAGATGATCACACACCATACACCAAACTTTCCTTTTTACCAAACTCAAAGAAATTACACATCACCCAAGAGATAAGCAATATTACACATCATCTACCACTGAATAGAATAGAAGGAAAACATGGAACATTCAATTTCCTTAGCAACATTATCATTTTACAAAACAACCTTACTCATAAGGTCTCAACATGAAACAAGATAGTATAATCAATATTTCTTTCCACATGGATACAATATTTTTTAAAGCATGATTAACTTTTTCAATAACTCATATGCAACTAGATCCAATCAAAACATACATTTACACATATATTATAACATCCACATCACAGGGTAATCACACATGATGTACATGTCAATCATGGAGACACAACACTCTCAGAAACAATGAAGAATCTATGCCAAAATAAAACATGTGGCTTGATGGTGTTAGGGCTATACACACCTAGTGAGCCCTTCCATACATGTCCACAAGTGACTTACCTATTGTTTGTGCAAGGGTTTTAATCCCCAAGAGATAATCACACACTCAGAAGGTAGTGGCTTATGGTTGTCAACACAATCCACACATGTACCCCAATCCTCAAGTTTGCCTACATCTACTTCCTTATATACACTCAACTAAGGTCATCTCCCTTAACCTTGTGAGGAATCACATCACAAAACAAGACCAAAACTTGAAAACAAAAGAGATCCTAGTTTAGCCACCATAAAATCATAAATACCAAAGAAATAATTTCCAATTCAATAATAAGATAAATAAATATGCATAATTGTCAATAAGGGCGTGGTTTGGTGGTCAAGTCGCTTGGTTGTAGTGATGACCACTAGGGTTCAAACCATCATTGGGCCAAAGCTCTCATAGGCCTTGTGCCTTCGTTGGGCCAATTTGCTCACGGGTTTGGTAGTTTCTCGTGGTTTCTTGTACCTGTTTCATAGTTTCAGTCAAAAGAATTTACCCCTAATAATATGGGTGCATTGAACCTTTAAAATAAATATGCATAATTTCAACACTAAACCAAGTGTAACTACAAGAGCTATATGAAAATCAAATTCACAAATAGTGGCTAAAATAATACAATCAAGATAAAATAATAATTTTCAGCCCACACAAGCAAAGTGAAAGTCACCAAAACCAAAATAAAGTTCACAATTGTTGAACACACTTGAAGACTGAGAGGGGGGTGATCTATCTACACAAAAACTAAAACCCTTTTGGAATAAGAGTTCTTCAACACAATACAAAATTTAAATCCTTAGGTAGATTAGCAACAAAGAAAGATGCAGTTGTTTAAACCTTTAACCAATTCAACAACTATCAGTAATGAGAGATACAACAATCCTAACCTTAATCAAAATAGTAGCAATGATAAAAGATACAAGAACACACATCCACAAAATGACACCAGATTTACATGGAAAACCCAATGAGGGAAAACCACAGTGAGATTTAACTCAAAAAATAAAGGCACGTTGCCAAAAAGGACTTGAAAATTAAGGCTCACTACCTCAATGCAAGATACAAAAGACTTGTAGGACTAAAGAAAACAAAAATATGGATGCAAGATACAAGGACCTAGTGAGATTCACTATCTTAGAGTAGGATACAGATTTTATGAGAGAATTATAATATTTGTTAACAATTCACTCTACTAAATAATGTATTAAGGTGTATCTAATCCTTCCTTTTCATAATGTAGCACTAACTCTGTTGGATATTCAATAGATTCCACACACTTTCTTTTTTGCACTTGTGCATTGCTCCATCTTGTTGCATGCTAAATAATCTTGCATTTGTATCCACGTAACACTTCAAAACTTCAATTAGGTAGGCTAGAAGAAGATACACAATGAATTGAACAAGTTAGCCACCAAAGCAAAATGTGGTCCTTTCTCAATGATAGAGAGGACCAAAAATACCCTTATTACATTTTCCAATGTGATCCAAAAAAAATCTCACACTAGCACACATCAATCTAACTCGACATCAAAGGAAACATGTAGATGAAACATGAATGACATAACCAGTTGGCCCTAAAACATTCTTCCAATTGAATTTACTTGATGTGATCCAAAAAAATATAGGCAAGGACCCAAATCTATCATAATGCATCTTCAATTGCTAGCACGAACCCCCAAGAACATTATGCAAGCAAAAGAACAAGCCCTGTCGGCTAGATATCTACAAATAACCCAAAAAGCCAACTTAAGACATAATGCAATACCAAAGCGGCCAATCAACAACATATGGATCACATGGGGATGTTCCATGAACATACAACAATACTTGCATACACTTCTTTCATACTTTCATGCCATTAACTTAGCCACCACAAATCAAACAACATATTACTTCATCTAGGAAGTACAACACACATGAGCAAAAGATGTAACGTTAACATATCAACGTGTGGACCATTTCAAAACATGAAATTGGAATTGAGACACTACACAAACATTGAGAACATATTCACCAAGACGTAAGAGTAGAGACATCAATGTAGAGAATTTCTTAGACAAATCCAGATCAACCAACAACACTGCCAACCTTCTACAATTCACAAAATATCCTCAAAAACACTAGTTACCTGAAAAGATAGGAGTGCAACATCCATAGAGCACTAAATTTGAATCCCAAACTGCAAGACCATACCTTTAACAATGGAGGAATGTGGAGCATTCTCCCAAGCAAACTTTAAAGCAACTTCTTGAACTAGAAACACTTAAGCAACTTGTAGATGCCAAATATTTCTTTTAGCAACTCATGCTTTATTAGGAACATTAGGAGAGATCATAAGACATATTGTAGATAGGACAACAACATCTCTCCACTTTCAGCAATACTTCCAATTATTTGAATCCTTATATTAATGCTTCTAATTATCATCTTAATATATCATTATGATACTAACTCTGCTAACAAAAAACATGCTCAATGACATCCAACCATAAACTTCAACAAACATCAAATAAGGCATGGCATCCAATCATGAAATCCAAAAACTCTTCTTATATAAGGCATGACATCCAACCATGAACTTCAACAATCCTTCCATACATCAATATTAGCCCATATTGAGTGTTGTCAACAATGACAACCAATGCCAATTGTGTCAAGGACACCAATACCAACTAATGCCAATAATTTCCCAAGAATCAACACCAAGTGTTGACATCAATGACAACCAACAATTAGTGTTGACATCAATGATAACAACTACCAACAATAATCATCAAAATTACAAATCATATCACTATGTGACTAGAAAATAGCCACTAAATAAGGAATGAGGGAAGTCACGTCCTGACTATCAACATAGTCCTTCATGTGTGTTTGTGGCATGAGAAACAAAACCCCACATGGCATGGCAATGTGTCTAACGAAAAAGGAACGCCTAGGCCACATCCCCTTTGTGTGTGCAATTGTGGCATGCACACCACAAAGCCCTACACGAGATGGCCATGCACCAAGTGGACAACACACATAAGGCTTTATGTCATATGGAAATGTGCCTTGCAAAGAAGACACATGTAGGGCACATTTTGCATAGCAATGTACCTCACGGAGTAGAAAAGCTTAGGCCACTCACAAATACTAGAGGTATACATGGCAAGGCACACTCATATGCTTACCGAACACAACCTATTGTAGAAAACATGAGGCCCTCTCTATAAGCATGCAAACATTCCCACATCCCTCAACACCAAGTAGGTATAATATAATATAAAATGTGTCATCACATACATATACGTGGAAGAATGTGCTCGAGCACAACTCACTACCATCGACAACACATCATCATCACCTACATTATGTTGAAACATCAATATGGTGTGGCATAATATCCATGGGAACCATGTTTGAACATGAGTAGATATGGAAATCATCACAACATTACATACTCAATCTCCACATGTTGGAACATGATATACATAATATAATGGGGTAAGAGAAAACCTATCATTGGTAACCAATATCAATGTCGATGTTGCCATCAAGAACAATTGGGAATAGGCTAATACTATGAACCACTCAACAATCCATTACATAAGTGAAGTAGGTGAATTATCCTACTTAGAAAGGACATGGGTGACATGATTACTCCATGCCAATGTTACAACATATTACCATAGCCTTCCTAAGTGTACCATGATTCTACTTGACCCCAAACATATTGACTTATCAACCACCCTCGAGTGGGATCTCAACAAGGTGACAAACAAGAAAAATAAAAAAGCATGATTTTTCCATACTTTTAGCCAAACACACCATCCATGGATGGGTACCCAGTACCACAATCCCATGAATACATTTAAATCATGTATGAGATGTTCAGAATACACAACATAAGCACCGGTATTGGACCTATTCACATCCACAAGAGAATACAAAATAAATTCCTTTCCAATTCATCTTTTAATGAAACAACACCATTTCCTTACACATAGTTAAACCACGGTTCTCATAATCTTTTCAAGAATTTACTCCCAACATCCAGTAGGATTACTCTTTCCAAGTTATAAATAAAATTTAACCATAACTTCATAATTGAAAGCATCACAATACATTCCAATTTATCTAAATGATATATAAAATTATACATATTAAACCATGCTTGTTCAATAAATTATATCCTCATTCACAAGGTGGTGCACCATAACACACACACTTATGAAATATATTATCTTTTAAATCAACATCCTATTGAAATTCAACAAGGTGACATAATTACACTTTCTTAACAATAAAATTTTATTAACTAGTGACACACATCAAAAATATTTTAGTTAAAGGAATTAAGAATTTACCCAATGTTCCACCATGGTCCTGTAAACATTCTATTCTACCAAGTGGCATGCACACTCAAGACAAAACCTTTACTCAAATGAGGGTAATTAATGTTAGAAATCTTAAATAGATTGAATAACCCAAGGAAATTTTTAAGAGAAATTCAAAGTTACATAAATTGGAAAAACATAAATAATGCAAACCAAAAATCTGAGAGTTGTAATGTCAAGATGAAAAAATTACATTAAGAGCTTCCAAGATGTAAGAGTATGCAAATACAAGCTAGGTAGTGAGTTTATATAGAACTAAGGAGAGGATGGAGGTGACAAATCAACCAATAAGAATTGACCACCAATAACCACCAATATTAAATAAAGTGATGAAAAAGTAATTGCTCCATCGTTTAAGGGTGGGGACACCTCATCACATTATCTCCTAGTTATTAAATAATTAACTTACTTTATTATCCTAAGAACTCTTAATAAAAGTGTATGAAAAATATATAACTAAGGGAAAATAAATTATCCCACTAGGAAAATAAAAACCTACACCAACATTCAATGGTCTTGACACATATCAAGGAAAACATAGTCTAGTTGATTAACACCATAAGCACAAAATTCTTTTCACACAAAATTCACTTAATCATGCAATTAACATTTTGCATCTCTAATTAGAATATAGGGATTTAACATTTATATGATTTATATATTAATAATGTAGTGGGGGACCCCATTTCTCACCAATGTAATGCTCCTACAATGCACATGTCATTCTACATTTTGTGCATACCATGTAATGAAAGAAAGAACTCAAATTTTGGAATTAACAATGCAAGATTTCTTAATGCATTCATTTTCTTATAGTGAGTATTATTTAATTACTATGTACATGATTCCACTATTCCTTTTTATCTCTAAACTTTACTTAATGCTATTTGATACCATACACAAGCTCAAACATACATCTTAAAGTAGCAATGCAATTTGAGGACCAAGGTATTTTGTGCCCAAGGATTTTTTCTAATCAAACATATTTCTTTCATATCTACAACATAAATTTATGTAAAACATGCATTAAATTGATTTCAAGTTACAACATACTATTATGAAAGAACTTACATTATCCACACAAAAGAAAGGAATTGTATTTTCAAATCACCAAGAGGCACATAGAGCAAGATCTCATTACAAAATCATAGCTACATCTCTACTTTTTCCTACCTCGTTTAAGGCACACAACATGAGATTCCTTTAAGATAACGGGTGATCCCACAATAGTGGTTTACAATTTTTGGCCAAACTGGACACTGAAATAATTTTTTCTAACTAAATCTTCACTTCCAGGCACCTATAGCGGCTAAACTGTGAGGAATTTGAACATGATGCAAACTAGAGTTTCATGACATTTTGTCAGTAGATTCTAGATATATTTTTTTCAAAAAATTTGGAATCAGGTTGCACCTCTTTTCGCATCTCCCTCAAAAACTAGTTTTTTTCCAGAAAACAACATTTTTAAGGAGTGACACTCATCGTATACCGCATAACTTTTTTTCCATGAAGGATAAAATTCTAATTCTTTCGAATTTAGATTTGTAACTCTGATATCTAGTGCTTCCACTTGGTTAGATAGTGTTTTATTGAATTTTTTTCCTTAATCAAGTTTCAAAGTCAAACCAATTACAATTCAGACATAGGCATACCGTATAACGTGTAACTTTTTTTGTATGTATTGAATTTTTTGTTGTTGTTGTTGTTGGATAAAGGACTTTAATATCTGGTGCACTCATATTTTTCAATTTTTTTTTTATAATCTTCTATTTTTCCACATGTGCAGAACATAGAGCTTCATTTTCAGTGAAAAACCTATGTTTAATAAAACTAAAAAAACAAATAGATAATAAAACCAAAAAATATTAAAATTATAGTCGTTGGATAGCTTGTTCTGAGGACTACCTGATTCTAGTTGGGTTCATGAAGTCTCCTCCATTTTCATACTCAACCCGAGCTTCGAAGGGAAATTTTTTTTATTTTTTTGGTGGTAGAGAGTAGGGATTCGGGAAAAGGGGGTTCGAGCAAACTAGGGTTCATTTGAACCCCTTTCAAAAATGGGTTTGCATGTGCATTTTTGGCGGGATGCATTTAATGGGTTTGCTCAAACCTTGGTTCGAGCGAACCCTCTTTTGGTTCGTTCGAACCCCAAGAATGATTTTTTTTGGCATGGAGTCATTTTTTGTTAGTTTTCCTTCCTCATTCGAGTTGTAAACCACTTTTGTGGGTTTACCCTAGCATTACCACTTCACCACTCTTTTCCCACATCAAGAATATATACCCATTATCATTTCTTTTACAATAAAATTCATCATTCACATGAGAGCACATAGTACTCAATCAAATATAACAACATAGTTATTCCCTTTTAATTAACATTTTAACCACCATAATTATAAAATAATTATGAAAGGAAACTTAGAACCTCATAAGGTAATTTCAACCATCAAGTTCAACAAGGAGATAAGCACAAAAAGGAAATTCACACAACCAACACTTCTTAACCAATCAAAGGTCTACTAACCCTCCAACCACATAACTCAAGCAACCAAGCAAGGGAATATTAGGCAACTCACATGTTACCAACAACCCACAAACATACCAGGGCCCAAATATTCCCACACACAATAAGAAGGAACACGAGAGTGGTCACTCTCAACCTTGAGAGACTGTCCACTAAGTTCTTCACTCCAATCATGTTGAGTATGGTAAGGCATAGAAGACATACTTCTTCCACAAACACAAGGCATGGGTTGCTATTCACAACCCCTTTATAACGCCATGCTAAGGAATAGAAGGCAATAAGTCCTATGACCATCTTACAAAAACAAGCACTTGAGAACACACACATCTAGCACACAAAATACATGGGAAACAATAATAACTAGAGATCCTAATATTGTAACATGGGATTTGATAGTAGATGTAATGCCCTTCCTGAAGCACAAGGAAATTTTTTATTGGACAACCTTTTTTTTTGAAACACAACAACCACAACACTAAAGATATGACATCAACATGTCACACTTGCACAACATGCATACAAGCATCGCATGAAACATAATGACATAATGAAAACAAAAAAAAAGATTACCTCACCATTGCATAATCAAGGTGGAAACAATAGAAGACTAACCATTAATGGGATAAATCCACCACGAAGGGCATATGAGAGAGATGGAACACAACACCTACATGATGGTCAATTACAATCCATGATCACATTCTCTTGCAACACAACTTCGGGTTAGGATGGGAGAATCATCAACCTCAAATCCATATTTTAAATCACTTAACAACTCTAAAAAATAGAAAACCTTCACTAGAGGATGCCAAATCAAGAGATATAAACTCTCCACTAACTAGAATGACGAGGGTCACTTCTAGACAACTGCATGTTTCCTAAGATGTCCTATTGCAATGTGACATCACATAAGTGAATGGATACTGCAATACAACACCTCAAGACCTATGAGGAATATTAAGAAAATTAACAAGACAACCAAGAATATTTAAACCTTCCCAATACTTCACAAGACTAGGTGTACAATCTCCCTAACCCTAGGTTTGACAATTAGACCACTTTAGAAGAATGCACACAAAATGATGCAGGAGAGACCACAAGTCCTCAATGAATACACTTAAGGAAAATATCCCAACACCACTATACCCCTGGGATCATGATGAAAATCTTGTGTTTATATGGTTTACCCATACGAGGTCCTAAAACTAAAAGGAATGAACAAGTCCTAAGAGAGAGATAACTTGACTAGGTTTTTGAAGGTCTAGTCAATGAAAACAATCACCAGAGGAAAGATACATTATATAAAAATTATTTGATAGGTTATTTAGGCTAGGAAAACCAATAGCTATTAATGGGGAACAAAATCGCCCAAACACAAGACCACGCCACCCAAACAAAGAGGCAGTTTTGAGCTTGTTATCCCTCAAAACCAGGCCACCCCACTGTCAACCAGATCACCCCACTATCAACCAAGCCACTCCAATACTAGGGTGCCTTAGTGTTGATAAGGCTACCCAAACTAAGTTAGGAACATTCTGGGTGAGTTTGGAGACTCTTGAGTAAACCAGGCTGCCTAGATGCAACACCAAGCCACCTAGATGCAACACCAAGTTGCCCAAACTCAATAGAAGACACTAGTGTTCATTTTAAACCTGAATTAAATGTTCCTAAGTTCATTTTAACTTTCAAGGCATAAATACAACATCATACATTTAGGATCGTGCCTAGCACTAATATTGAGACACATAAATAGGGGCAATCTACTAACATTTACAAGCAAATTATAATCTATCTCAAAGAGAGAGGTTATTTTATAAATTATATTACATTTACATAGGAAAATGACTATAATTTCCTTTTAACATAAAATTACATTACATATAACTAATTTCAGAGCAAATGAACAAAGAGAGAAGGAGATATTGATGTCACCTTCGCTCCTTGAACCCCAATGGTGGTTTCCATGCCACCCTACCACATGAAACCAATAAGGTTCACTCTCACCATTATAGTAGATGGTAACATGGCCCAAACACACTCACACAAGACAATTGGTATATGTACATTCATGACAATCACAGAGTAAACATTATAATACACATCACACCAAAAAAGCAAGAACAATCAATCATCACATGATGGTCCAAATCACATAACCCATTGACATGAACACAATGACATATCCAAAAACTCACATTGGGAACATTTACCAATTTAGGAAATCATCAAGAATCATAATGCTAAAAGGACTAATTCCTAAGATCAACACATTCGTCGAACTCAAATTGTGGCACAAAAACCAATACAATAAATTTGACTCAACAAACATTTTTAACATGATCTTAAATGAATTATATCAAGATTTCACAAAGGATACTTCAAATCCATCATTCCAATTCATCCAAAATCACCTTAAAATTTCAATTTTTCTAAGTTTGCTTCAATGTCAAAAACCAAGAATTTTACAAATCACCATTAAAATTTCATCAAAAATTGAATTTTTAAAAATTAAAAAAATAAAGATACCCTTTGGTAGAGAAAGTACCAAGTGCCACTTTTAAGCCATAAAACAATCATTTTTCACAAATCTTGAAAAATTGGGCATAATAACAATGTATTTTGGAAAAAAATAAAAATAATTAAATGCAATAATCTATCTCCTAATTTCACATAAAGAATCAATTGAGTTGCATTTCATAATTCATTAATCACCTACAAAACCATTCAAAACCAAAAACCAAATCAAATAGAGGAGAAATGAAGAACTTACCTCTTTTTTAATCAAAAATTAAAATGAGAAGAACTTTAAACACACTCCGCAGATACACAAATCCACACACAAGCATGTTCTCCTACCAATTCCTATCTAGATGCCTCCAACCTTATCAAATTTTCCTTCCATTTTCTCTCCCAATCATAAAACAAGAATTTGGGGAAAAGAGGGTTTTTCATCTCCAAATTCCTCACAACTATAACATAAAAAAGAAAATCAAATGCATTTTCCCTTTTAACCCTTTTTCCTTTTCAATATAAAATAATACATTTTATTTTCCAATTAATCATATTAAATCACTAATTTCACCCAATCCAAATTAAAACAATAAATATAATCCAATTTGCTATTCCACCCTTAAATCATGATTTAATTCTATAAAATCATATTTTCACATGGCTTGTGAAAACCATAATTCAAATCAAATTAAAATTAATATAAATTATATTACCAATATTTAATTTGAAACTCCCACATTTAACACCCAAATCACGATAATCAATTTTAAATTCATTCCCCAATTTTAAATCCATATAAGCATTTAACTTAATTAAATTATGGAAATAGGAAATTTAACAAGACACCAACCACACATTCACGAGACTTCCACAAAAGGGGTACAATATCCATAATCATACCAATGCCATTATCTAGGTCAACATGGGTAAATAACTAGGGACTCACATTCAAATCGAGTATGATATATAAGGAAAAACAATAAATGGCCAATATGACATCTCCTTATAACCATTGTCGAGGTATACTTAGACCTGTGGATCCAGGTGGAGAAATACCTAGTATCTATTACCACTCAACAAATATGTCAAGTGTACTTGCTCCATATGTATATAGTTGAAGCATCACATAAATACCCAATGGTGTACAACATCATATCTATAATTTCATTACATTTAAATGATATAGTTCATGATAGCATTTAATTACAACATCTATATTAATGTATACATTCATGAAATGAAATATAATAATAATCACTTAGGAAAGACTGCATCATGCAAGCATCCCAAGAACACCTCCAAAAATGAAATATATCCATCCCCTTTCAAGGGACTTGGTATCATATCACACACACACTTCAACACCATTTAAATCAAATATAATAATAAAACAACCATACAGGAAAGAACAAATCATGACATCTAGAACAATAATATCAAACCATGATCATCTAACATCTCAACATATAAGCAATGCAATTCTCCTTGCTAACATCACATGCTAGGAATAGGTAGGCACTACAATATAACTATGATGCAACACATGTGGAGATTAAAAGGTCCTAACCAATATCTAAATTAAATCAAAAAAATTGAAATATTAAGAAATTATTTAATTATAATTTATATTATAAAATAAAGTAGGACAAAACCTTAAGTGTAATGCACTAATCTTTTTCTCAAGAAATTAATGAAACAAAAGCACTTGCATTTCAAAAAATTATAACACGTCCTAAAACCTCAAATTTATACAACCATATGTGTTTCCATATCTAAAAAATTATCTAGACTTTGGACACAAGGAAGGCTGCTATATAAAAAGTATGTAAATATTTACATGTGAACTTAAGTAATAGGAAATCAAGGAATATGATTAGGAGGAACCTCATCTTGATATGTAAAAAAATACATGTTTGAATGCGAAAAAAAACTTATCTAGGGCAAGGTCAACCCCAAAAGTTGTCATTAGGTTAAAGACTAACCAATTGCACACATACCTCTTATAGAGCTAATAATAACATCATTGTAGGATATGCAAGATGATGATGCAAAAAGATGATTCACAAAGTATTTCTATTGCTAATGCTCATAGAAATTCTTTTCCCTATTTTTTATAACTGAATCATGAATTGCAAAGATATAAAAATTATCTTAAAATATTAGTTACTGATTTGGTTTGTCTAGAAGCATAATTGAATCATTTGTTTCAGGACCAGTGCTTATTCAAATGGATAACATGGTAAATTTATAAGAGGGGAGAAATAGTGAATGAAAACACAAAAGGATGATCTAAGCATAAATGCATTAAAGAGTAGACATCACACATATAATACACTTAATCATCAAGGGTTATGATATATAAATGCAAATGTTAAAAAAAAAATCATTGAAGGTTTATGGTGTTTTGAAAAAGCTATGGCATTTATCAAATATTCTTTACATTCATGTTAGCAAGTTTGAGAAAAGAGAAACTATAGAAGATACTATAAATTCCCTTGAAGACATATGTAGAACCTTGGAGATATTCTATCCCAAACATCCACACCAATCACTAACCTTTAGATGCTTCAACCCACTATACTCTTGAAAACTTGAAATTTAATAGGTGGAACCCTAAAAAAATATTTTCAACACACATAGAAGTCCATTGAAAATGGAAATGACCAACCCGTTGAATGGGATAAGAACTTCTAAACATAGAAAATAGAAAAATGGCCACTCGAAAAGCTTGCAAAATTTTTCAATGGCTCCTACAATTCAAATTGATTAATTGCATTGATGGTATCTTGTGTTGTAGTTCAACAAAACAATAAAAAAATATATATGTAATAACTTCTATGATATTATATCTCCTTCATTTAGTAAATAAGTACATATTTGAAATGACAATTTAAATTAGGCCATAAGGTAGACTTGGTGCTTGTTGTAGTAGCTGAGTGGATGAATAAATAGTTGTGGCTATAAAAATAGCTCACTGGGCATTAAAATCTTGGTTGTACCTTTGCATCGGATGCCACCATGGAGATATATAACATATTTTACCTGTAAGAGTAATGCAAAAGCTAATAAAATGCACGTGAGTAGGAAGCTTTAAGAAAACAAAGAATTAACACAGGCACACATTGATTAATAAGATAAGAGGCTTCTAAAACCATGACCCTCAAGGGCATTAACCATAGCACTTAAGTGATTACACTAGATAAACTGATTTACATAGGATAATAGCTCGAATAACAATATACAAAGGGCCATTGCTATGATGCATCTTTTAAGATACTTGGAAAAATTGATTACATGTAAGCAAATCACTAGCCCAATGTTGTCTTTAAAGAAGTCTTAAGCAAAAGGAAGAAGTCATGGATGAAACAAAATTGTAGGTGGATGAACAAATGACACATCCACTTGAATGTTTTCCCTAAAAATGGTAAAAAAATAAACACATTTGTTGTAGATAAGTTTCATAAGTCTAAGTGGGAAAATATGTTAGGGAGAAATAATAAATATTACTTTGAGGAATCTAACCCCACTTTAGACCATCAACGAGAGGCTTATTTAGAGTAGTATCCCTTAGAGACCATCTTTGATGTGAGGGTAGATGAAAAAGGCCAAAAGAGGTATGGGAAGAGAGGGTATGTGTTTTTTGCGCAATTCTAGGAAAGTCGAAACAAAAAAATACTTTGTTTTGGATTGTAAAGCTTACAAAGACAACTAGGTCAAATACGGTCAAATACATAAGCAATTTAACAATAATTTCTTTCCAAGATTTATTTAGAAAAAAAATGGTTGAGAGAGTAGGACAATTCATTATAAAACTGAATAAAAAAAGATCAACACTTTGCAAAACAAAAATAACAAGATCTTCTATCCTGTAAACTATCTTTACTTTATAGATGATAAAAATATTTTATTCTATTCTATTCTTTCCTCAAATCTCATGAACTAAGGTTGGTCACCACCATACTTAATTAAAGAAAGTGTATACATGAAGTCTCTCTACAAAATCAAAAGATTACCCCCCAACATGGAACCATGTTGTGAAAGAGGTACTCTAGAATGACAAAATAAGTGTGGAGTCCTATGGATGGGGCTTCCTAAAAAAACTTAGAGGGTGTTGTTGAGAATTTTAGGAATATTTTAAAGTAGGTGGTGTTAGACTCACTCAATGACTCAAGCCTCGAGGATCATCTGCAAAAACCAACAACAACCTTCTACAAGAGGGAAAAACAAGAACACAAAATTGCAACAATGGATGCAAGATATGGCTAATATGTAATACTCAAGATTGTAATGATATATTGGACTTACACAACTAAAAATTATCTTAGCTGGGTGAACTTAGTTATAATGTACATATGTAACCTTGCTTATATAGGCAAGGGTGTGATGTACCAACATTAAATGGTTGTGTCATGATTAAGGACATGAGCAAATATTAAAAAACCTAGGGCACACGCATTAAATAAAAGCCTTGTAGATAAGATAAGTGATAAATAATGCTTAACTAGAAAGATTCCCCATAATTAATGCTAACTAGAAAGATACCCTCCTAGGGCCTAAGTGGACTTAACAATGTAAATAGAACCTAAATAAGACTAGATAGGAAAAACATCTATTTACACCAACACCCCCCCTTAAGTACAACTTAGGGAGTTGATTATTATGTAAATGACACAAAGATGGGTCTCGACTATGAGGCCATGTTAGGTACCCATGTAGAAATGCAAATGCAATCTCTCACAAATGGAGAAAAATAGAAAACCTAGTGGGACAAAACTCCTCCCCAAAAGAGATATGAAAAATAAAATACTCTCAACGATGCATGAGAGGGACAAAACCCCATCCGAGGAAAATGAACCACCCATAAGAGAGAAGAAGAGAGATCATGTAGCCCCCCATCAATGGTGAGTCTCTTGTAATAGTAGAATCTCGACATTGAATGCTGAAGATGATCCAATCTCATCGAACAACATTCCTCCACTTAGGAAGAAACAAAACTAAGATGATAGGCAAGATATCTTACCATTTCAGAAAGGAACATGAGGGAAGAAGAATGATATGTGATGTCCCTGAATGATGCTCAAGTGTATCCATGTTGATGCTGAATGTTGAAAAACTCCAAACAAGTGTTCTAGGCCACATAGTTGAAGATGTCAATCCAAAACCTCCTAGAGACAAATATAGAACACACTCCAAAAACAAGAAAACCTCCTCTGAAGAAGCTTCCTCCAAATGTTGTCTAAAAGTATCCACACTCATATCAATCAACAAAGAGTGATCATGTAGAAAATGAACAAGAGGGTCAGAGAATTCCCTCACAACAAGAGAAGAAGAATTATCTCCATCAAAGAGAAGATGTATGCAATCAATAGTGTCTCCCAAATTTGAAATGTGTGACTCAACAAACAACCTACCAATGTCTATCAAGTATGCATCCCAAGTAGATGTAGTTGGAAGATGATATAGATCCTGCTGCACTAAATCACAAGAGGCCAAACCTATGCTAATATGAGTAGCATCAAATTCAATAGAAGATGGAGGAGATGAAATGCAAGGCTCAAGAACGAGATCAGATTTAAGAACACCCAAGTTTAAGAAGCCAAATGTCTCCTCTAAATTATGATGCACACTAGAAGTGTGATCAACAACTGAAGGAACAATGCCACCATCAAGAGAAAAATTTGTAAAGGTATACAACGAAGATGAATGATCAACCATCCTATAGTAATAATCTCTCTACTCTCCAAGTCTCGAATGATGACCAAATTAGGAGTGAACTCCATAGTCCTCCCATCTCCACCATGTGTAATTTGATATATGGAAAGAAGATTGTTCATCAAATGAGGATCACAAAAAACATCATGAAAAGTGTTTTCCACAAAACTAATAGACCCCTTCTCAAGTATACCCATGTATACATACTGTTTCCCATCAAAATAGGATACATAGTATAGGGCTCAAAAGAAGAGAATATAGATTACGAAGATGCCATATGATGAGATGCTCCCAAATCTAGAAGCCATCTCCCCGATCTTAGACCTGAAAAAGCACAAAGAGCATGCCCTTTCTTTCTTGATTTAGAAGCCAAACCAACTTGATCTTTGCCCTTATTAGACTATTTTGAAGAAGAAGAAGGTGGTGACTCAGAAATTCTAGAAGGAAAATCAATGTGATTCTTTTTGAAAAGATGTTTCAACTCATCAATATCCTTCTTGTAACAAGAATGTTTATCATGCCCAAACTTCTTACAATATGGACAAGTCGACTTCTCTTTCTTAGATGATTTATTTGAGAAAAAGGATTTATTCTTTGTCTAATCTGAATGTTAGAGTCGTCACTCAAAGATTCAAGCCTCCAAGATCATCTGCAAAAACCAACAAAAACCTTTTACAAGAGGGAAAAGAAAAAACATGAAATTGCAACAATGGATGTAAGATATGGCCAATATGCAATACTCAAGATTGCAATGATGGACTTACACAACCGAAAATTATCTCAGCTGAGTGAACTTAGTTACAATGTACATGTGAAGCCTTGCTTATATAGGCAAGGGTGATGATGTACTGACATTAAACAACTGTCGTGATTAATGACATGAGACAATATTAAATAACCTATGACATAAGCATTAAATAAAAGCCAACTCGATAAAATAAGTGACAACTAATGCTTAACTAGAAAGATTCCCCCTTATCTGAAAAAATCTAATTAATGCTTTAACATTTTTATTTTTGTTTCTTAAGATCCCTTATCTTTTCAAAATAGATCTAAACTCCTCTATGGGACCCAAACCTAATGAAGTAACACAAATGAGTGCATATTCATTCCAAATAGCCGGGAATGAACCCACTATGATCATTTGAGCCAATTCAAGTCTCCGTCTCCAATATATTTTTGGATCGTTGAACACTCTATAAAAGAATTTGAACAAACTGGAAGAGAGTGGAAGAGAGTTGTAGACAAATAGCTGGGAATGAACCCATTATGGTCATTTGAGCCAATTGCGTTTGGATCTTTCATAGAACACTCTATAAAAGAACTTGAACAAACTCGAAGAGAGTTGTAGAGTATATTCAATTGCACGTTTAGCAGCTTGAAGACATTTTCATACGCAGGGATTTCTTAAATGGCGGAACAAGCGGCCACGCTCTTCCACTCCGATCAACATCTTTGTCATGCAGAAATTTTACCGCCTGCACAGGCATGTGAATTTACCATTTCAAATTATTTTTTCCAGCATTTTATTTATCGAAGTTGTTGCGGGAGAAATTATTATGCTAGCATTTAAAGTGAGAAACATACAGTCGAAATCATAATGCGAGGGCGCGCTTTTGGTTCGCTCTGTTAATTTTAGAGTAAATATTTAGTTCGACTGACTTCAGTTATATTGAGCTTATGCGTATTTTTTTGTGAAAGATAAATCGCTTATCTTTGTTTTTCTAGCGACGAATATTTTGATGTAGGCTTTATGATTATTTTCAGCGGGAAGTTTCCATAATTCGTTTGTAGCTTTCGTAGTTTGGTTCAAATTTAACAATTCTAGCTGTTTTTAAAGAAATTTAGCAATTCTAGCTTTTTTAAGGCTTAGTTAATTGGACTTTGTTTCAAATATAGGTTCCTTACCCGTTCCTACTTCCAAAGTTGAATAAGGAATTTTACCTTTGCAATTATCGTCATCATCCTGGCTTCTTTTACTATTTTATCCTGGGATATTTCGGACAACATTCTCTTTAGCTTGATCTTAAGTTGCAGCTTTCTCATCTTAACTTTTAAGAAAATGTTTGGAGAGGATGCAGATTTTCTGTGAATATCTTTTACTAACAGGAATTTTATGCCTTTACTTCTTTTTTGTTTTGAAAACCTTGTCGGTGTTAATGATAATTTCTCTTGGGGGAATTTTCTCAAGCAAAAATCGTCGTTGATATAATTGAAAACGATTTAAAAAGCCAAATTTCATTGCCATACATGTTAGAGAAACATTTATCTTTTTTGGTTCGTGACCGGAAAACAATTTCATCTTTCAAATTAGAATCAAAAGTGTCATGGCTAGACAACTGCGTGTCATATTTGGCGCAAATTTCTAAAACCTAAATTTTAATTAAGTTCAAAGCTGTAAAATTGATTGAATTGAATCCTCTCATTCTTATAACTCAGGTCAGACCTCTTTTTAAAACCCTTCAGGGTTTATGGTGGCTAGTTAGCTTACTAGGATAGCATCCACAGTGTCTCAGATTCAGATTCCCAGCCTCTAGACCCCAAGACAGAGGGATGCATGAGTGAGAATTTTCCAGAAAACATCCTTTGGAAACTTTTCCTCGGTAAATACAAGATGAAACTAGACATATTTTTCATTAGCACACTATAAATTTAAATAAGCATGCACTTCATATAAGACGAACTATTTCCATACTAGATGTGAATAGTAGCACACCAGAAATTTTAATAAAAATGCACCCAAACTCATTGGAGATGTCTCTGCTCTATAGAGGCATCTTAGGGATGGTCCCTTGTAGAGGTCCTAGGTGCTAGGGATTGTGTGGGGATGTTTCATCCCTTATGTCTTGGGGAATGACCTAAATCCCTAGGGACATTTTCCTAGGGTACAGCATGCTCAACTATCTTCAAGAGTTGATCGTTTACTAGGTGTTGCCCCTTCTACAATGAACCTTGTTTAACCTAATGCCACCTTTTGCCTTTTAGGGTTAAGATGAAGAGATATGATGGATACATAGATTCCTACAACCAATTCAAGAGCCGACATGAATTTCCTTGTTGGTTGATGCTCACCATTCCTAGGATGGTCAAGGGACTTTTGGACATCCCTTGGTTGGCTTGGGGATGACAAAAATGGAAAACATCCTTGGAAAATGGGCCTTTGTTGGGGAGTGGGAACCAAGGAGGAGGATAAGGGAATATTTCATTTGGGATGTCCTTAGGAATGCCCTAAAATCCCCAAGGATATGTTCCTAGGGTACATTATGCTCAGTTGTTTTAGAATTTGATTGTTTACTATGCATTGCCCCTTCTTCAATGAGCCTTGTTCTACCAAATGCCACCTTTTACCTTTAATGGTTAAGATGAAGAGATGTGGTGTGTCACATCCCTTACATGGAGACTATATGTTTGGTTATATATTCAAATACAATGATCGTCGCAAGTAACTGCTTTCATGTGATTATGACATTGATAATGCAATAGTTGTTCTTTTATCATAACTGTAATGTTAACGAACTTTTTATTTTGCTAGTGAATTTATTGTTCGTGCGAAGTTGAATGAGATCATGAGATTAAATTCAAATGCATATTATTTAGCCGTTGAGAACAATCTAACCATAATCCTTGTCAGTGGATGCAGGATTTGTCGACGCCATGAGAGAAAGGGAATTATCATCAGGGAGAGGACATGGTTAACAATGGATCAATTTTATCAGCAAACTCTGAGTCGGTGAATGACAAAGTTGCAAAGTTATAACCTTGGCCATGGGTAAAATTATTTAAGTAATGATTAATATAGTCAAATTAAAAAATATATATATATAAATATCAATAATTACCTTTAGAGGGAATTTATAAAGATTATTAAATGATAGAATATTAATAAAAGAAAATTAAATAATAAAATCATAATATATGTTAATTCCGACAAAAAAAAAAAGGAATTCTAGTGGGGAAATGGTCGTCGACGTTGGGAAGGCAGAGTTTTTGGCCATAACCCGTTCGTGCTCCTGATGAACGGGTGGGAAGTCAAGAAGTCCTGGAGGATCTTGAATGGGAGTTATAGTGAGGCAATCGCATTATGAGGGAGGTCTCTCTCTATCGAGGAATTTGCTTTTGAATGTATTTTTTATTTGCTTCACTTCTTACCATGAAAACGATGCTCTGTTTCGTTGGGAGCTTTTCATTTCAAAATTCCCCCATCGCTAGGGCCTTTTCTCTCATCATTCTCAGCCGATTTCAAGGGGATTTTCAAATCTAAACCAACTCTGAATTCAAAGCTACAATCTCGTCAACAACTGAACGTATTTTGTCAAGTGCGGGACCTCTGATTTTTGTCGGGTCTTGGAATAAATATCGAATTCTTCTCTCTGCAGTGGAGTGTCGTCTTGGGTTTCACCGATAGGCTATAGGAAGCCAAACAAGAAACCGACTGGTGGTGATGGGTTCACAACATACGCCAAGCTCCAGACGCCTTGACAGGCATGTATAAGAGTCCTTCATTCTGTGAAAGTTTGCTTCAATTATATATATATGTATTCATTCTGAAGAACCCTCATTCTTGGAAAACATACTTATTGAGCTTCTACGTTCTGTAGAAATTATAAAGGAATTCTTTAATAGATTAATACTGGAACTGGTTCAGTAGAAGGATTTTCCTAAGAACTTGTATTGTTATCAAAATCCTTTCGATATTTCTATTCTATTTATCTTAATTCTATGTCCGAACTATTGGAACGGATTATCTATAATTTCTGCGACCTTCATAGTCTTGACCAATCTGTAAGCTGTAGTTCTCTATTCTTTCAATTCTGAAGTGGAATAGTGTCAAGTTCTCCTTCTAATCCAGTTCTTCAAATGAGGACAAATGCAATGACCCGCTGAATCTTTTAACAATAAAACTCCTCTTTTATTTGCTCAAAGAAAACAATATATCTATATATAAATGTTCTGGGTTTAGCTAATCATGTTTAAGACCGGCATTTTCCCCTGCACTTTGTTTCAAAGTCTTTGTAAGAAAATGGGTAGCATCTTCTCTGCCGTGTTCTTTCTTTGTTAAAGGTCTGAAGGTATCTCTTTCTCTAAAACTATCTTTCTATTTTTCTGTCCCCGACTGAAAACAGTTTGCTTCCATTGAGGAGATATGATTAAGAATCTAATCAATCATATAGGTTTAAGGAAATAACTTAACCTTAATTAAGAAAATATTTCTTTCCAAACCAAGACCTGGTAATATTAAACCTTGAGATTGAATAGCATCTTTATCTGCTTATTCCAAATTTTCCTCTTCTGGCGTATAGAGGTTATAGATTTAGAAGGATTCCAATACCGAACCAGTCTCTTCCTATCACTTCCTCTCTCTCTCTATGATTAAATTAGCAAATTAATTTTAAGTGAAGAGAAAAGATTTGAGCCTTATCTCTCTCTCTCTTAAAGGGTTATGAAGACAACTTAATCTTAAGAAAGACCCTTAAACATGTTATTGCGATGTTAAATCCTATGGATGAGATATAATCTCGAACCTGATTTGAAGGTTACTATAGTCTAGAGATGTTGAGAATATCAAATTGTGTCAACTGGAATGGGAACAGATTATGAGCCCCCCCCCCCTTGTGACTTGAGACTTTACTTATGAACCCATGAGAGGAATGAGCTTGTCTAAGCCAGACAATCTTTTCATTTAAACTATAATCTAAAGAATATGACTCTGATTTAAGAACCTTGTTGTATAATAAATGAGAAATGAAATTTAATCTGGGCATTATAATTTAAGTCTTGGAACAGACGACATCTTGTCGAGCAAAGGTGAATGCTGACGACACGGTAGTGCCAGAGATGTCAGCACAGTTGTGTCAGAGACATGATGATAATTTGATCCATGTTGATTACCCTCATGAAGGGCGGGTTCTTCAGTTGAAGAAACTCGGGAGACCAGTAGGTCTTGGTTGGGCGGTAAAGCCCCTGATGATAATTCTCTTTCCCTCATCGCTAAAGAAGCCAAGTATAAAAACAAGATGATGATGTCAAATGTATTTCTTCCTCACTCGTAAATCCAGGTACATGCAATGCTATTTAAGCTTACTTTCGTTTATGCAATGAACGATGTTCTTGTATGTTAAATGTCCGTTGTAAGAATTTACAATTAATTAGTTAGACAGTTACTGGTATCATTCAGCTGAAATGAAAGATCTGAAACTAGTTAATGAACAAAGAGAAGCTATTTCCTTTCCTTAGTTCATATATTGGTTAATGGGAACCCTAGTTTGACAGTTATTCAGTTGTAATCTTCTGTGTGACGATTGATGGAAACAGTTAGATGTTACCTTTCAGTTGAAACTGAAAACTTGGAAGTTAGTTGGAAATTTAAAATGAACAGTTGAAATGATTTGGAAACAAGTTAGTTGTGCTTCAGCTGAAATCGAAAAAAAATGGTTGAATTTCCTTGTTGGTTGATGCTCACCATTCCTAGGATGGTCAAGGGACTTTTGGACATCCCTTGGTTGGCTTGGGGATGACAAAAATGGAAAACATCCTTGGAAGATGGGCCTTTGTTGGGGAGTGGGAACCAAGGAGGAGGATAAGGGAATATTTCATTTGGGATGTCCTTAGGAATGCCCTAAAATCCCCAAGGATATGTTCCTAGGGTACATTATGCTCAATTGTTTTAGAATTTGATTGTTTACTATGCATTGCCCCTTCTTCAATGAGCCTTGTTCTACCAAATGCCACCTTTTACCTTTAATGGTTAAGATGAAGAGATGTGGTGGATATAGAGGTTCCTACAACCAATTCGAGAGCTAACATCAATTGCCTTGTTGGTCTCCAACTCAATGATGCACACTAACACTTTTCAATATATACAATGGTTGGGCTTTGCTATCTTGTAAATATGAGATGCTTTTTGTTAGTTAGCAGATTTTTCACTGCAGTTCACCTTGAAAAATGACCCTGAGTTTCCCTGTTGAGTAGCGACAAATGAACTAACAGTTGGAGAGATTGCTATTGGATTAATGATCTTCCTCTGAATTTTAGAGGTACAACTCCCTCGTATGATATAATTTTGGATTTTTGAAATTTAAAAGATGGGTATACTTTTGACCAAAAAGTAGTAAAGACAAACTAACATTTGTTCATAGCTATGATACAAATGCGATTGAAAACTTAGAATAAAGGGAGCGAAAATAAATGACACACAGATCATCCACTTCGTACCCACAAATGATAACCAGGAGAATGAATAGTAATTCTTTTCAATATATGAGTTAATCAGAACTCACAACAGAAAAGACACCAAAGAATGATTGCAAATAACACACAAGAAATCTGTAATCAAAAGGAAATATAGATAAATACACAGATTTAAAATATCTCTTTCATTTCTTTGATGCGAACAATGAGCTCACAGACTCATTTGTCTCTGTACAAAAGATCATGTTTGAAAAGAAAAGAAACTGCTGTCATCTCTCCTCCTCGAACTGAATCTTCCTCCCTTTTTTGTTCTTTTTTGGAAAGATAAGTATTCCCCTCGGGAGCCCCTCAACTTCCCATAAGTGCTCTCTTTTTAAAAGAATTAGTTACAAATTAAAAAAAAGACCCTTCACCTATCCATGCACAGGATATCTAACTCACAAAAATGAATTAAGATATTATGATTATGCACTTTATAATAATGAATGGGAATTTTTGCCAACTCGACAAGTATATTGCCTATAAATTGAAGATGATGTAGAGACAACTTTTGGCTGTCCAATCATACTCCTCTCATCCAAAGAACTCTAACTAAAGGTTGCTAGTAGTGAATCCACAGATTTGGCTGTCAAAGTCGATTGATTCCTTTGAATTGTTTGATTATGTGTTCCCTGGGAAGCTTGCATAAATCTACCTCTATTTGTATTATCTACATCAATTTCCATTATGTCTTCACTATTGTTTCTTGAGATGGTAAAATATATGGCCTTGTAGGGTAGTTAAAAGAAATAGATGCCAATCCTCCGTATTCTTTATCTGACATTTCTTTTGTCTCATTGTTATCAAGACCACTGCTAGTAAAATCATTTCTTTTTTACACCACTTACAAGCTTAACCCCCAAATGACTCCTGTCATTCAATTCACCAATTTTCTTTCCTGTTGGTGAAGTTAATTCATCATGGATCCCACTAACTAGCAATAAATTCTAATTTTTCTCATCAAATGCAAAGCTTCTGTCTTCTATGCATGCTTTTGATTCTTTAGAACTTGATAATGTCGACACACCTTCCTTCATTGAATTGATTACTTCACCACGTTGATAGATTCAGGTCATCTTGGTGCTCAAACAAAATATCTTATGGGAATGTACCACATGCTGTCTATTTTTTGCACCAGATTTGTGTCATGCTTATCTTTGACTCTAATGTTTTAAGATGTGCAATCACTCTGTATTTGTAGTGATTTTTCAAAAGAATGCAATTCATGCATAGGTAGTGGCAAAAGATATGGAAATGGGCTTACACTTGCAAATTGCATCTGCTCAGAAGTTTTAATGAAGGATATAAACACAATATTGCACTAATGTCCAGTGTAGATGCCAAAAATTGTTGCATCGCTTCCTCATAGCTCCCATTATCAAAAAGATATTGGCCATATCTGATCTGTATGGAATCTTTTTTAGATGCTCTAAGTGTTGAGTCTTCAGGTGGAAGTAATTTACATAATGCCAATGCCTCATCAAAATTCCCAAATGTTGCTAGTTGTACTACCTATGCACTAATTGGAACTGGGAGAAGACCATAAGTGAAGTTTTCTAATGCGGAAACAACAAGTTATTGCTTGATAGAAGAAGATGAACATCTTGGAGGGGATATGTCTGAACCTGGATAAGGAGACCTTAGTGATCTGATCTCAATATGCCGTGGTAGTTGAGCAGTAGCATATGGCAAATGGATAGCAACAGAGGCAGGTGCCTCAGACCAGCACATCCTTCCTTCTTCGTAAAACACCTCCACTTCCCTTATGCTTTGACAGATGACCATTTCCTTATCAACAAATACATTTTATGGATAACCAGTAATCACAGTATATTACATTCTGAAGGTTCTTTCAATAATCCCATGGAATGACATCTCTTCAATATATGGTTATGCTTTGATGGAGGTCCCCTTATTATTACTGAATGTCTGGCATGGTGTACATTATTACAACGAAAGATCATTTTTTTAGATTGTTTCATTAGCATCATAAAAACGGTTTACATCTCTCAATATCACCACCCGAGGCTCTCAATGCTTTTTGAGCAATATCTACATTGAATCCAAATGAAACAAGTGTATTTAGACTTACTTCATTAACAAGTTTTGGAGTGTTTTGTGACCCAGCCAAAATAGGGACATCAATATTGGGATTTTCCATACGGGATAGCAACCAATTCATTGCTTCCTCTACTCTTGTATTTGAGGTGTTGATAGCTGCTTTCTCGCAATGAAGACAAGGAAAACCCATGCTTGCAAGCTGTGATACAATAGCTTCATCAGCTGAAGGCCCTCTTTGACTAGGATTGTGATAGTCATCATTTTCTGGTAGCAATTCTTCTCCAGGCTGTAGAACTTTGCTGCACAAATGATTAGTGTCTATTGTGTCTGGGACAACAATAAAAGCATCAAGTTTTTCTTCTTTCTTTTTAGGTACCCAACCAGCCTCCAATGAAAGGACCAACCCAATTAATCCAATGGTAATGGGAGCCATGGTGCGTAAGTCACCTCTCTTGGGATTAATGGTCGTCGCATAAATTGTATAAACCAGACCAAATGGCGTTGTGTCTGAACCTCCAAATATGTTTGTTGGAGAAACCATGGAGTTTTGAAACTCCTGTTGGGGGCCAAAGGTTGTTTCAAAACCAACCACAAATACTGACAGTCTTGTAATATCCCTAAACAGGGATAATAGAAAAACATCTCGAAAAATTTGCAATAAAAAATTCTGAAATTTTATTTGTAAGTAAAAAACCCATCAACAAACTTAGATCTATGTTCTAAATATTTTTCTGATTTTTCTATGATTTTATAAAAGTTTCTGAATATTTCTGAATATGAAAAGGTTGCCGAAAATCCACTAAAACTGCCTAGTAATTTCAAAAATGCATTACAATGATTTTTATTCTATTTTTGTGAGATAAAACTGAAATGGGTATGTAGATTTAAACATAAAATGCCTCAGAACTTGATCAAACCCTAGCCGTCTTCCAAATATGGCATCAACTCCCAAAATAAATCAGTGCTAGGTCTGATTTTTGTTGCCGTTCTCAAGAATGTTCAAAAATATGAAAAACCATGTTGAAGTTATTCCAAATCTGAACCTTAGACTCTGAATTTTATCTCCAATTTGGCCTTCAAACCTGATAGACAATTGCAGCCCTAAAAATTGATGTGCCAGGGTTTCACAAACCAAAGCTCTTCCATCGAAACACACCCTTCTGACTAGGGGGAGCCCGTATGTCTCTCCAAAACCAAGGATACTCAAGGGTTTCAGACCTTAAGCCAAGTTACAGCAGCAATAAACAGAAAACTCACAACATAATGAGCTCTAAAAGACCCCTAGAGAGTTGTATAATAACTCCCAAAGAGATGAATTAATCTCAGCCCTTGAATTACCACCTCTTAATCCAAGGCTCCACATTAAAAACTTGAAAATTGATCCAATAAGCTCCTTGAAAACCCATGCCCCCTTTGCCTTTTTATCACATGCTTTTTAAAATCACTTAAAGTACATAAAAAGGAGACAACTTTAAGTCTTTTGGCTAAGAGTTACTTAAGTTGCCTAAAAAGTCGTGCCCATAACTTAAAATAACTTAAGTTCACTTAAGTTGCATAAAAAGACATGCACACAACTTAAGAGTAGAATTGAGAACAAGCCAAAGACTCCAATACTTACCCAGTGATGCCCTCTTTCTCTTGGGTAATCCAAGGAAAGGACAACTAATATGCTGTTAATCCTCATCGTTTGAGTTGGGGATATTACAGTCCTACCCACCCAAAGAATGCTTGTCCTTAAGCATTTGTAGACTAGGATGCTTAAAAATTTCCTCTCCTTCCCATGTTGCATCCTCCAAAGGCAAGTTTTTCCGTTTGATGAGATATTCAAAAATTACCTTATTCCTCAACCTTTTCTCTCTCACTTGCGAAATTGTTTATGAAATGAGTATTGATTTACCTTCTTCATCCATGGGAGGTAGTTCTGTAGAAGGAGTCACATGCTGTCCAAGAGCCCTCTTGAGGCATGATACATGGAATACATTGTGAATTTTTCTTGCAGCTAGTAACTCTAACTCATATGCTACTTCATCAATTCTTTTGATCACCTTGAAAGGCCTATAAAACCTTGGTTTAAGCTTTTTTGCTCCACTTACCTTCAAACAAGATTGTTTATAAGGTTGCAGACACACAAATACCATGTCTCCCACCTCAAAAGACCTCACAACCCGATGGTGATCCGCATATTTTTCTATTTTTCCTGTGCATTCCGAATATTGTCCTTAAGTGCCTTAAGGATATCTTGGTTCTCTTTTGCCCACTCAAGAGCTTTTGGAGCTCTAGAATCTGAAAAAACCAAATCCACCATTGTAGAAGCTTCATAACCATACAAAGCTTTGAAAGGAGTCATACCTATGCTCATATGATAAGTAGTGTTGTAACAAAATTATGCCAAATGTAACCACTTCACCCATGCTTTTTGCTGGCCTTGAGACATAGTTCCTCAAGTAGCCTTCAAGCCATTTATTTATGATTTCAGTTTGACCATCCGTTTGTGCAATCTGAATATTATCCTTAAGTGCCTTAAGGATATCTTGGTTCTCTTTTGCCCACTCAAGAGTTTTTGGAGCTCTAGAATCAGAAAAAACCAAATCCACAAATGTAGAAGCTTCATAACCATACAAAGCTTTGAAAGCAGTCATACCTATGCTCATACGATAAGTAGTGTTGTAACAAAATTCTGCCAAATGTAACCACTTTGCCCATGCTTTTTGCTGCCCCGAGACATAGTTCCTCAAGTAGCCTTCAAGCCATTTATTTACGATTTCAGTTTGACCATCCATTTGTGGATGATAACTAGTGCTATGATTGAGTTTCGTTTTAGTCAACTTCATCAACTCTTGCCAAAAAGTGTTGATGAATATGCGATCTCTATCACTTACAATTCTTTTTGGCATACCATGAAGTCTGAAAACTTGTTCAAAAAACAAACTAGCAACTTGTGGGGCTTTAAACTCAAAAGGAATTGACATGAAATGAGCATATTTAGTGAGTCTATCCACCACAACAAAAACACAGTCCTTACCACTGACCTTAGGTAGCCTAGTAATGAAATCCATCGATATTTGTTCCCACTTTTGATTGGGAATGGGAAGTGGTTGTAACAGCCCTGTTGGGAAAAAAACTTCAGCCTTGTTTCTTTGGCACTCTATGCATTCCCTCACATGTTTGAGAACATCATCTTTCATACCTTTCCATGAGAATCTTTCACAAATGTACCTGTATGTCTTCAAATAACCCGGATGACCAGCAAGTTGATCATTATGGACAGCAATAAGAATCTTATGTTTGAGCTTAATTTCCGGTACTAAATAGATTCTATCCTTGTAATAGATGATGTCATTCAACACTTTATACCTTTCATCATTGATTTTATCATCTAAAATATCACAAGCATGCTGATTTTTTGAATATTTTGCTAATATGTGATCCTTCCAAGAAGCTGGAATTTCTGAAAGTGAGCAAAATGAATGGTTTCTAGATAGTGCATCAGCAACAACATTATTTTTTCCCTTGACAAATTAAATGTCAAAATCATACCCTTGAAGCTTGCTTACCCAATGTTGTTGTCTCTCATATAATCCTTTTTGCTCCATGAAATACTTGAGGCTATTATGATCAGTCCTCACTATAAACTTGATGCCCATACGATATTGACGAAACTTTTCAAAAGTAGAACTGTCGTTACAAGGCACTTCCACTTTTCAGTGGGAAAGCTTATACAGTGTTTGAAGACATTTAAGCATGCTTCTTCCACTTTTCAGTAGTGAGTGATTGCAATTTACCACTTGTTCAATGGTGTAAGTATTAACAAATAACGAGGGAAATTTACTGGCGGTACTACCATCCAATGTTACAATAATAATGCAATAGATGAAAGATTTTGGTAGTAAGGCCATCCAAAGTGCTACAACATTAGCATCATAAGCATATTTCATTAATTGAAGATGAGAAACTTTGTAATAACAGTGGCAAATATCAACTTCATTAGTCTTAACAATCACCTAAAAGTCAAACAAATCAGTATACCTCATGATAGTAGTGTTTATATGATCAAGGCAAATCTGGAAGTCCAAGATATCTGCTGGGTGTGAAAACAGACTGTAAGCTCGCTGTCATGAACCAAACAGCTAAGAATATTGCCCAGCTAACTCATCAACATCACTACCATCACACCCAATAGTGTTTAAGGCAGATATAATTCTGTAAACACCCCTGTATTCACTCCATATGCATTATTTCTCTGAAAGAATAAGTTGCAGGTCTGAAATACATTCGTTGCAGGTTAACACAGGCACTGTAGAATCATTAAAACACCTTCTACACCATCAGAGAACACTACCCAATGCTTTCCAGTAGTAGCATACACCTCTAGTGCCACCAATCAGCAACAAAGGGTCAGGTAAGATCAACAAATCATGCCCAGCAACCCATACAACAATCAACTAGGTCCAATATATCAAATAACATAGCTGTTGCAGGTCTAACGGCCTATGTAATTCATTCAAAGTACTCAATGGCACCAAATGAAATATTCCGAGCCAATTTTTTTCAATTTCCAATTACAATGAGCAATGCAACACACATCCGTTAGGGTTAGCACTTAAACCAAAACGATGCGGAATTCAACTCTAACCAAAAATGCGCCGGATGACGACGAGCATATGGTCAGAGGATCCCTATCTTCTATTATGCTGAAAGTAAACTCAACACCCATAATGTGCTTTCAAACCCGGAGTGGGAATGTAGCTACCATAGGGCGGAGATGTAAAATATTACAATGCAAATCAAAGTAAATAGACGGCAAGCCAGCCTCTTCCACTTATCCAGCGGGTATTACAATGAAATAACAGAGAAGAAGTAAGATTGCTGACAGTACTACTGTTCAGCTTACAATAATTAGAGATTTGCCTGCCAAATACATAGAATAAGAAAGTCTAACCATGCTGCAATATAGTATAATGTCTCCTCAATGATCACAAAGACTTTCAACCCAAACCCAACTCAAAAGATAGACTTTACGCAAGATGATATGACAGAACAACAACTTAATATGCATAACCAGCAACCCTAGAATCCACTAAAATGCTCACAATTCACTCAATACTTGCCAGAATGACATGAGACTTGATGCAAACGAAAGCTAGGATGATGACAATGAAGACTAGACAAAGAAACAGCTGACAAATTGAAGTATTTTTTTTTCTAAAGACTTGCCAAGCAAAATAGAATGGTACAGCCTCAAGAAATGTTCTACCAACAAGATAAAATCCAAGACACCTCTAAAAAATCTACAACTTGGCATAGAGGGGTGCCCAAGGCTAGCAAATGCATGGGTAAACTACCCAGAACCAAAATAAATTCGCCCAAAGACTTATGAGTATAAACTTCAATTTGCAATACAAAATCAGCAACTCCAGATTATGATTAAAATGCAAGAAACTGAACTACAAATGCAAAACAACTTCTACAATGCAAAATCTCACTACAAATCCACTCAACATAAGCAAACTTCTCCACTAGGTGCTATCTCTCAAGCACGAAGTTGAGCCAAGGCTAGGAGGCTTTCATTCCTCAAAGCAGTCCAGCACCATTTCAGCAGCATAACAATATTCAAGACATAAGATGATAAATGAAGTCCCAAGGCTCCCTTTTATAACTTTGAGAAGGCCCTCCAGAAGCTTCTAGAAAACAAACCCTAATTTCAAATTTGAATTGACTCCTTTTCCCTCCAGTTTGGGCGCCCCCTTTCATAATGTTCAATCTTGACTTTATTAAAAATCCCCTCTTCATAAAATGGCGTCCCTTTCTCCAAGAAGTATTTTTGACTTTAGACATATCAAAATAATTCCCCATGAGATGACCACCCTCAAAGTCCCCCTTTTTAAAACAACTTAAAGTCATATTACTAGGACAAGGGGTTATTTTATAAAATAAAACATTATTAACTTTAAATGACTTATTTCTCCAAAATGAACCCCTTAAGCCAAAAATCAGAATTACCCAATGAACTGCCAGAAAAGGAAAGCTTGCTGAGCTAATGCTGACTTGACCACTGCTAAAAATAGAATTTACTAAAAATAGTAAATTCGGAAAGTTGCTCGGATCAAAGTGCATGCGACACCATTGCGAAGCTTTCTGAAAACCCAGAAAGAATCTGCAATCCAAAATCCCCAACTCCAAGCTGTAGCCGTCATAACTTACTAAAAATAGTAAGTCCGAAAAAGTTGCCCGATGCAGTTGCAAGTCATACCTCTGCGAAGCTCTCTGAAAACCCAGAAGGAATCCAAAATCCAAACAACCAAACTCCAACAAGCAAAACCCTGAATCTTCAAGAGAACCCATCAAACAGTCGGAAACCCTAATTCTGCCACTAACCAGCCGACAACACACTGGGAATAGGCTACCAATCACTGAAAAGTTAAGTGCTAAAAACGGGGACATTACACCAAACTACACTCCAAAGCTCACTGGAAGCATAAAACACGAATCTGAAAGTGAACAACAGTCATTGGGGTCTGATATGTTCTGTAAATAGTAGGTTCAGCGCCATTAATGGCTTCATATCATCATGAAATCCAAAAACTCCAATGTCTAACACCTTGAGAAGCAACCAGCAGGTGTTAGCGCCCCCAACCAACAAGAAATATGATTGTAAAATCAGGCACTTGGCTCGCAGCAAACTCCACACCCTTCTAGGCAAATGTATGGCTCCCTAAGAATGGTATGACCCTCTTAAATCTGCAAACTTACACCTTGGAACTGTATGGCTAGAATCATAAATTGTCATCAACAAAATAAAAATCACACGAGTCCTTCAAAACCCTAACAATGAAAGCCCATATGTACATCCAGTCTTGCAAATGGATAGTACAGCCAACAAATGGACTCTTCTAGTCACCCTCCAAAGAACTACAAAAATCTCTGTCAAAAGCCTCAACAAATCTCTGCAAGATGAATACCATTCAAACCCCAAAATCTTTGTAGCTAAAACTCATCAAAAACCTTCAACATGAAACCCCAAACTGGAAAACACAATTCAACACAATGGTGATTTCTAGGTAGAATCACTCAAACCTAGCTGTGGATTGTCTTTCAAATCTGAAACTAGCAATTAGATGAGGGTTTTCGTCCTCAAACAATCTTAGGAAGAACATGTAGGTTCATTCCGGCAGTGTAACAGCATAACCAATCTTTAGCATATGCAAATGAGCGCCCTCAACCTCCTTTTATAGCTTTTTGGAGGGAAAATAAGCAATTTGAAATTATAATAATTCTTTTTCCCTCAAAATTGACCTTTTTGAAACAATAATAATATTTCATGTGCAAAGGTCCCTTCAACTGGGCGTCCAACTTTTAAAACATTTTATTACCTATAATGTCCCCATTTTGCGAGCATCAGAGTTTGGTGGATTTAGCCTATTCTTGACCCTTGTAGGCTAATATGTCTGGATAGAGGGTCCCATGTGGCAGTTACCCAGTGATTAGAGACATTACTCCTCAGCTGGATTCAGGTTTTGGCCTTTGCACAAGTTATTTGACTTAGTTTGGCACTTACTATCTATAGTAAGTTACTATTTTGGGAGTCAGGGTTTCCAATATTAGCAGGGCACCTGAACAGAGCATATTTGCAGTATTGACCGTTGATTGGACCTTTGCAGTTGTTTCTAGACTTAGTGGTGTGTACTTACTATTTATAGTAAGTCAGCTATCAGGAGTTACTATCTTTGGCAGGGCGTCTGATCACTCAGAGTTTGGCAAAATTGACCTTGGTTTTAGTTGGCATGGCTAACGGATGCATATTTATGGAGATATTAATATTTAATGTGTCATTAATGATTTTAATTAAAAAGGTTTATAATATAAAGTTATAAAATGACTTTATATTAAAAGGGATTATAATATAAAGTTATAAATTAACTTTATATTCGAAAGGGGCCAATGACACATTAAAAGTGTATTTAATGTTATTAAATGATTATGTGCACACAAACCAAGGTAATGAGATGGTATTAAATGCAAGATGAAGATTATAATATTTAAATGATTTTTAAAAGCCAAAATGGGTCGATTTTGTCAAGGAAGCTATATAAGCTTTCAAAGGGCAAAAATAATTCATTATGATATGATTATTCGATTGAGCATTTGTTTTGATGAGAATTTCTCTGAGAAGGAGAAGCCTAGGGTTTCTGTCTCTCAAGCCATTGAAGAACAATAAACTCTTTAGTGTTGCAGCCATTTGAGGTGGTGAAATATCCATTGAATTTGGCATTCGGGAGAGCTTCATCCAGAAGTTCTATTTGTGTTTAAAGGTGAAGATTTTATTTAGGGTTTGAAGATTATTGAAGGTCTATCAAGTGCAGACCCGAAGATTCATCATTGGCAGCCATTAACGATCAGATTTCAAGCTTTGTGTTGGCTGCTACAGTGACGCGTGAACAGTACCCGCGCTATAGTAAAAACGCTACAGTAATTCGCTACAGTGATGTGCTTGGTTGGTGTTGCTTCATTGACATTTTGAGAGGGTTTCTATTGCTGTGATCATTTCCAGAATTTTCCAGTATGCTGATATGAAGTTTGCTGAGAAACATTTTCCATATTGCTGGTTACACTTCCAGAATTTGTTGTGATACAGTTTCAGACCTGCAATGATAGATATTGATTTCTAGGTACATTAGTATAGTTTTTGTAAAAGAATATTAATTCTGATCTGAGTCTATATTGTATTTGAGAAAATTGTAATCAGATTACTTCATATTCTGAGGAGAAATAAGGTTGCATACTAGATACTTGTTTTATGGCATTGTTCGTGGGATTCCATTTTCCCATAGCAGGTGTTTGTTAAAATGTCTAGATGAAATATACTTGCTGTTACAGTCATATCAGTCACTGTAAGATTGCATTTAGAAGTTATTATTGCATTGCTGTCATTTCCAACATTTAGTTAATGTCTCACATCCATTTCAAGCATAATTGCATCAAACAACTTTATCAAACAAATCAGAAGTTCAAACAAGAAAACTCAGTCCTTGCAAGACAATTGATCGACAAAATTCCTAGGGCAAAAATTGAGAGATTTTGGGCCAGATTTAGCAAGGCTTGTCACATTACCTTTCCAACGAGCTATTACACTATTGTCCTTTTTATTATTTCTTGACATTAGACAACAGTAGTGAAATATTAATTAATTATTCAATAACTCACCCAAGTTGCAGAAAGCATTGCAACCACATTGGGAACCAATTTTGACCACACCATGATGAAATTGAAGAATGATGATGACCCGAGTCAACTGGTGACTTTCTAAAAATAGATGTGCTCTCTAAGAAGTTTGAAGAACACATTAGGAGGGAAAAAACACTTTTGAAAGCATAACAGTGATCCATATCACCAACTGAGCTCAACACCATAAACAAAAGCCAATTAAAACTGAACTTGGATCCTCCAAGAATTTTGGAGTTCTCCCCAACACACCAAGAGGCCTATGGAAAAACTCAAAAATTGGCCAAATGCTCATGAAACAATATTGTGTAAAATGGGGATATTACAATGTATCATTGAAGGTATTGGCTGGTTCACTGCTAGACCCGTCTGCATTTCAAGCCCCTTTTGGCATTGATCGGATTCACATGTAATTAGTCATTTTGGCTTGATCGGATTCCATTGTAATCTGCTAGTGGCTTTGCATTCTCTGTGCATGCTTGTTTGTTGAAGAGGTATTGATTTGGGTCGGCTTTGCTGCTTACATGCTCTAGTCAGCTTGCTGCCTTTACATTTCAATAGTGCATTCATCTAGATAGATTGTGTGTTGTCCAAAACATTGTATGCTCTCTCCTTGCTCACATTGGGAACTTGGTGATTAGAAAGTGCATGGACTTGTATTTGCATTTTCTATATTGAAAAATAAAAAAAATTGTTGTGGGTTATTACAATTTCATTTTTGGATCTTATATCAATCAAATTATTCTTTGAGCTAAAAAATCCTTCCTATTCGTATAGAGTCTATAATGAGCCATTTTATATATAGCTCATGCCTTTAGTCTTAGTTATAAATTTACAAGTTGCAATATTTACATAACTGAAGAATTTTATCATCAAGAAGGAAAATACCTCATTGAAGAAATATGTTTTTGCATGTGCAGGTTCAGGCAAGAATCAAAGTCATAGTCTTAAGGTTCTTGAAATATTTGTCGTCACCAAATCCATCAATTTATGATCTTCCTTTGGTATGTGATCACAAATCTCTTGTTCTTGTTGATAACTTACATTCAAATTAATTACACTTCGATAGGTGTTGTCAACATGGTTTTGCTTTTCTATTGAATTTAGTAAAAATGATTTAATTTTTGGAAGTAGCCTTGTTTTAAATGTACTAAACATTACCTAGAACAAATATTCATTATATTTAAATAAGAAATACATTCAAAGTAGAGCAGTTTTACTTTCCCAAGGGTGAGTATATGATATTTACTTAATATAAAATGTTTTCGTTAGAGTATTTTAGTGATGGGTTGGTGCAAAGACAATTTAGATGGTATGCTGTTTAGATTTGTGATTCTTAGTTTGGTTCTCCCGTAATCAAATTGGGCTTAGAGTTGTTGATGGTTCCATTAATTTTTTGGTAGATGAGATTGTGGTTCTTCTAAGTCTCATCCCAAATTGGGTTGAGACTACTATTTGACTTTTGTACTTAAATTAATGGGTTTCACAAGTTTTTTAGTTGTGGACTTCTATGTCAACCTTTTTTGATATTTATAGTAGTGTAATTCAATGCTTCCTATACAAGAAACCAACAATTTGTTGAGAAATGTATCATATCTTGTTTGCAATTCTTATTAGTAATTTGATTTGTTTGGTGTATTCTTGGGTATTTGTCTCTATTACATCCTTGCAGTTGCTTGTGACATGCTTCTACTTTTGTATCAAATCAAAACATATATCAATAGTTTTAGCATCGTAAGATGTCATAATTTCTTTTAAAAGAGGCACAATAAACCTATGTAATAGTGATCCAAAAACCTAAAATATTTGTATTTATTTCAAGCACGCCATATGTGTTGGGTGTTAGACCTCATAAAATTAAGCCTCATTGATTTGTAAATAGTGTAGTTTTTAGTTGGAATACTGGCAATGTGGTACTTAGAACAATAGATATGCAGTATTTATATATATATATATATATATTTGTAATTTTCTATACAACTGAGGTGAAAGCTTGCATAAATATGAAATGAAAGAGGGTACAATATCAACCTAGTTTCAAATATTCAAATCTTATCTTTAAATTATTAAATGGCATAAATAGACTTTAGGATAAGAGGAGGATGTAACATTTTATGGTGCAAGTCCGTTGAATATTTTGCTACTCTTGGTGCAATGGACACCTTCAATAAATGATAAAAGGTTAGGGAAAAGCATGCAAAAATACTAAATAATATATTGACCAAAACAAAACAATCTTAACAACAATGTTTATGTCTATGTAGAATTTTCACATGTTGGCCTCTCCTAGGTAGCTAAGTGTGATAGTATAGGATGAAGTAGCTAAACTCAATCTCTGATAGGTATAGGAGTTCCGAGTCACAAGGATGATGGTTTGCTATGGTTGCATTGATAGAAAACTTATTCCAGAAGATTGAAGCCTTTTAGGGGAGGCTAATTCATTGACTGGCCTATTTTGACTAGTAGCGCTACTCACTACCAATTATGTGAGCTGAAAAATATTAGAAGATTCTACATGATTTCTTATTGTTGTGTTCCATTCTATTACGTTCCCTGGCTGTTAGGTTATCACAATACCTTGTACAACTCATATAGTTTACTCAATCCATTTAATAAACAGAAATTTGAACAGCCAAGCTTAACTTGATAACAACTTAGGGATTCTACCAGGTCCAATAATACTAATGGAAAATCTATTCAAAATAATGCTGCTATTAAGAAGGAAATCTCAGTCATACAATGGATCTGCAATGCCAATGTTTTCAACAGTGATTTCTTCTACCGATTCAAGCTGCAAACTAGTCTTAGGGTTTACAAATATTGACAAAACTTACAAATCCAGTTTTGAGGTTCAACACTGGTCTTAACAATGGAAAAACCAAATGTTGATCTGTGTTTGGTACAATATGACCTGGCACTGCCTACACTGATGGTGGATCTGGAAGTATGGCCTGAGAATGCCTTGATAGATGGTGGATCAGGGCTGTCCTTGATGCCGTAGCTGAAAAGTGTGGTGCTCCTTGTGAGTGATCAGATGGCCTTCAGCCTGTAACTGCCAATAAATGCCATCTTCAAACCCTAGCGCCTGAAATAATGGTGGATTTGGTGTGCTTGGCTGCACTTTTATTCCCCCAAAGGGTTGGTTCACAATTCTGGATGCCTGGAGATAATGGATCTGATTCTAGAGGGCTGGCACACCGCTTTATAGGCTGCTGGTAACAATCTGGGACTGTGCTTTGATGGTGGCCTGGATCTGCATCTTTTTTGCTAGTCTTGCCTCTTCGTAGGGGTCACCCTAAATGGATGGATGTTGGTGTAGGTATGCTCAAATCCCTCTGCAAATGCCCTTGGATTGGTTTGCTGCAGCTTGCTGTCACCAAGAATTGAACAATGAACTTGATTGCCTGCTGTTGAAGGATAGCGATCCAACAAAATGGAGTGAATTCCCTTGTTCCCAGCCTGTAGATTAATAGGGATTGAAATCAGCATACTGCAGAAGGAAATTATGAAGTTTACAGTCAGAAAATGCTATAAAGGGCTGATTTAATGAGGTAGGGGTTTTGCCCTGACCTCAACTTGCTCTATAACAGAGGTTTTTGTCCCTTTTGAGCAGAAAAATGAAAGTTGCAATAGCAAACTGATCTCCAGAAGAAGTGTCCTCCAATTTGCACCAGACCAGCTTAAAACCTGATTCTAGGTTTAGGTCCCAAGGCCCTAAATTGGGCGCCAATATCTTAAATTTGAAATTCTCTTTACTATGTTTTATTTATTATTTACATTTTATATTAAATATTTATTAAAAAGAATGTTGGGAGGCCGACCAGCACTTTGAAAATCTTTTATTTTTATTATTAATAATATTAATATAATTATATTATTAATTTAGTGTTTAAAAGCACTATTTTGTATATTAAAAATATTTAATTTTATACCAGCAGAGGGGACATGACAGTGGTGTTTGGGATGGGGACGATGAGGGATTGTAGTATATATCTAAAAGCTTTAATGTTACTCATTTATTACGCTTTATAAAGATCTACAATATTAGGTTATGAAAGTTCAAAGTACGTTAATAGCGGTTAGTTAAGGAGACAAAAGAATGTATGCTTAGTAACTACAATTGCCCCTAGCTTTAGCAGAAGAAATGGAAGCATTGAACATATAATGTGCCCAATTTGTTACTATGTAGAACTAAACAACTAAAGAATACTACCAATACTCCAATTTGTTCTCTTTATGAACATAGGATCACCACATTTCCAAATTTAGAATACAATGAGAGTAAGAGTGTGTTAGCATATGATCTCTATGGCACATTGTTTCGAGAGAATCATAACATATCAATCAAACTGTTGTATCCAACTTTCTTGAGATGCCTTTTGGGGCCACTTGTAGGATTTGGCATCAATCAGGGTGCATTTTAAAATTCGTACCTTCAAGTGTTAAAATTCATTTGTTTAAGCATGGTACACCCCATTGTTGATTTACCAAATTACTTTAACCTTTATGTTTAAATATAGTTTTAATGCATAATGATGTCGTTATGGTATTTAACGGTTGAATGAAATTTTTGTATATGCAATGTGATGAATTTGCTTTTGAATGATTATGTGATGATTAAACAATGTTGTGATTATGTTTTATATGTAATCAGCTAACTACGTAAATGTTGCTCTAAGTTGAATGCAGGGAAGTTTGAGCCCTCCAAAGGGGGAGGGAGAGTATCACCCAAGAGAGGAGTTGGTATATGGATCATTTGGTATTGCTATCTGAGTTGACGCACACACACTTTGGTTATTTGGAACCTCATCAGGTCAGTTTATGTATCAAGTTGGTGAGTCTCAAACCTAAGTTGATAGGAAAAGTGTCTTTAGGGAAATAAGACCCCTATCATTAATGATCCTCTTAAATCATCAAATCAACAGCATCATGTAGACATGGCAGTTGGAAAGGTGGATCGAGCCTCCAAAATAGGCAACTAATTTCTATTTTGGGCAAAAATCATTTAATGAGAAAAGGCAAACTGATTTGGTGAAAAGAATAAGTATTATCTTGCCGCTCATTTTTTCTTACCATCGTGAGATTAGTTTTTAGAGAGAGTTGGGTGTGAGCTTGGGAAAAAGGAATGAGTATTTTCTTTGCTGGTTATTTTCTCTCCATTGTGAGAATAGAAAGTGAAAAGGTTGAGCGAAGAAGGGAAGTGTTGTGCGTGGGTTTGAGGAAAGATAGTGTTTGTTTTAAGAAGTTTCATATCTGCAAACACAGGGCACCATTGTTTGGTGATTAGTTGGCCTTCTATAGCTTGACTTCCATAGAAGATTGGATGCTCATCTTACATAGTTCGTTGGTCTAAGGTTGGAGTTCCAGTTGCAAAAGTTTAAGACTGTGTGTGGAGTTCGTAAAGAGTAGAAAGTCTAAGTCTGAGTTGCTGAGTTAAAAGCAAGATATAACAATATCAAAGCCAGGATAATCTTTTCCGGGCATGGCTAAAATTCTTCTTCTCTTCTTTAATCTGATAAAAGCTCACCTATATTTCTGAATTTAATTATGCCAGTGCAATATGCAAGTTTATATTGTATATTCTGGATTATTTATGCATATTCATGAGAAAATATAAAAGATGATACAAATTATAAATAACCAGTTGGTTAAGCTGAGTTATCACACTAGTAAAACGTTTGTTTAAATCAAACTAGATCTATGAGATTTTGAGTTAAATTATATGAGAGCTTAAGGGAAAAGCTAAGACTCTCTAAGCTGAGTTTAACCAAACAAACTAACTCCATAAATCGAATTAGCAAAGACTTGTAAAATACATGAAAATGGCATTGCATCCATCTAATAAGACAACGTCCTTATATATTATATTATCACAAGTTTATAGTGTATTTTCAGTGATAAGGTCTGAAACATAATAGAGAAGATAAATTCTTTATTATCGTTTGAACTTTTTAAGTATTTGTTGTGACCTTTTCACACATCGCCCCATTCAAGATGGGGACCCCCTAATTTTTGCTCCGTTCCGGTCTTTTGGCTTGGGTTTTTCTCTCTCTCTCTCTCTGTCTCTTTTCTGGTGTCCGTCTTTCGGGGGGTTGTGTACGTCATTGAGCTTAAACGCGAAATATTGGCCAGGTCTAAAATTAGGGTCTCATCTTTTCTGGCCAGTCCAAGGTCAAGTAAAGTCAGAAAATTGAAAATTAAACTTAACAATGTTGTCCGCAGGCATCCAGCAGCCTTCCAGCCAAATTTCATCAGATTCCAAGACACTTACTATTTTTAGTAAGTCTGTAATTCAGGGCAATTTGTTAGCTATTTTGAGATTCTGATCATCACACGGCATTCAGAGTACACCAGACTGCTTGCATGCCAAATTTGAGCAAAATTGGACAACTTACTATTTTTAGCAGTCAGGCCTTGGCGATTTTGGGTCCAGATGCGAGATTTTCTTTGCATGTCCGGATATTCCTTCGGTTTTTCGAGACCTTCGCAACGATGTAACATGCAAGTCGAGATGACCACTTTCGGATTCACCCCGAGGCTATTTTTAGGGTTTGCATGTCGAGCTTTTCTTTGCATGTCGTGATTCTTGATGGTTTTTCGAGAGCTTCGCGATGGTGTGACATGCAAACGAGGATTCTCACTCAGTAGGAATATTTTTAGCGTATGCCCCCAGCCGCTCCCAGTCAGAATCACAAGCCGATCGCAGTGCCGCAAAACGGAGCAAACGGATCTTTGATACGCATGCAGTACAAGTTAGGGTTTCCAACTTCGGAGCCTAAAAATAGGCATCAAAAGTCAAAATCTTCGAAATCCGATGTAAACCACCGCGATCAGTGTCCTTCAAGCTATCTGCTGGTGAAATTTCAGGTCAAGCGGAGCACTACTATTTATAGTAAGTCAAATTGAAACGTGCTAAAAATAGTAAATCAGTTGCATGCGTCGGTGTCACCGCAAGTCACGTGGTGAGGATCGCCTCATTCAAATTTCAACTCGATCGGAGCTTGGGAACTATCAGAAACATGAGCTTACTATTTATAGTAAGCCACCTTCAGAAACAGGCTATAAATAGCAGGGTGACTAAAAGTTGCAGTGGTGACAGGTTAACAGGGTTATGAGGATGCTATGTTTAAAATTTCAGGCCATTCCGAGCTTCAGAGGCGCGAATTCAGAGAACTTACTATAAATAGCAGGGCACGTAAGCTGGCGAGGATGATGAAAATTTTGTCTAAGTCTGGAGTCTCGTCCGGCAGGCATAGGGAAATGCGCCCATCTCAGCTAGAAGCGTAGAAATTTTTGGAAATGTGAGTTCATCCTGCTCAGGGGTCAAAATGCGCCCAAGGCAGGAAGGTCAAACAAAAGTCAAAGGTTTTCATCCTGCAGCAGGGGCAAAATGCGCCCAAAATGAAAGAAGGAAAGATGAAAAAATTTCTAAGTATATGAAAATCCGCCTCACCCCTCCAAATGCGCCCATCCTCCTCAGGGGGTGAAATGCGCCCAGTTCACAAGGTGGTCAAAGCAAAGTCAAACATGAAAAATCCGCCACCCTCATTGAAATGCGCCCATCCTTCTCTCACATCAAAATGCGCCCATCCTTCTCTCACATCAAAATGCGCCCAACTTGCAAAGAGTCAACAAGGTCAAAGATCGTTCATCCTTCTTCAGGGCCAAAATGCGCCCAAACTGGGCCATGTGAGGACAAAAAACGGAAGGTGAAGAGTCACCCAAAGATGCTGGAGATTTCATCCTCCACTAGTATGAAAATGCGCCCAACTTGCATGCTTGTCCTCCTCACCCTCCTAAATGCGCCCAAATGAGCTCACATGAAGACAAAAAAACGGAAGTTGAAAAGTCACAAGGCATTTGCAAGTTCGTCCTCCTCCTACAAGGAAATGCGCCCATGTTTGCATGTAAAAAGTAATTAAGGGTGATGAATAAGGCGAAAATGTTACCAAGACATGGTGAAAGATGGTAAAAGAAAGGCGTCATCCTCCTCCACACTTAGAATGCGCCCAAGGTGAGTTAAGTGTGATATGCGCCAAGGGTGGTGAAGGAAAGGTGGTGGGCGTGATTTTTTTTTAAAATTCCCTCTCAAGGTGTGATATGCGCCTAAGGTTATAGGTGTTGGAAAAATCTTGCTAGGCGTTGGAGGTGATGTGTTGTTAGAAAATGCTAGGCGTTGGAAAATATTTGAAAGTGTGGAGAATAAAATATCAAGTATGCGCCAATGTTTGAAGGGAGTTATAAGGTGATTTTAAAAATCTTGAAGGAGTTGAAATATTTTGAAGTGTGTTAAGCGCTCAGGGGAAGAAAATAAAATATTTTCTAAGTGTTGAAAATTTGCCTAGGCGTTGGGCTTTTTAATGAATATTTTCCAAGTATGAAGTGATACGGGATGAAGATGAAATGTGCAAGGCATGCCGGGAATGAAGTTGATATAAAAATTTTCTAAGTGAAAATTTTCTCTCCGTTGGCAATCAAATTTTTTTTCTAAGGCAAGATTTCAAAAGTGCAAGAGGATTTTAAAATATTTTCTAAGGAAAATTTTTTTTCCTTGAAAAATATGCCTAGAGCTCAGAGTGATAAATTTTCCGGAGCACGAGCAACTTTTCTCAGTGATGGAGTCAGGGACAAGGATATTTCAAGTTCTTCAAATTTTTTTCAAGAAGTCAGAGCAACACAGAGTGATCACGGGCGAAGAGCGAATTTAAATGATGGAAATATATTTTTCTAAGGTTCAAAATTCAAAAAATTAAATGAACCCGTTCGTTGGGTACCCATCGATTCGAGGCATTCTGAAGAAAATTTGCTTCTGGGTACTGAACATTTGTGATGATGAACGGATTTCCAAATCTTTCTGAGCTTCGCCGACACCGTTTCAGTGAGGAATTTAATCAGTGCTTGAATTGTGAATTTTCCTAAGGGAGAATTTTAAATTTTCTAAGGCAAAATTTGAATAAAATGAGTTTTCAGAGTGAATTTTCTTCGAACGATGAATCTGAAGAGAGTTGCCTAGATAATTGTGATTAAATTCCTCGAAGATGAATTTTCCAGAGCAGATGATGAAGTTAAAATTTCGAATTCAAGTGACAGAGCTCCGGCTGGTGGATTCAAAAATGGTGAATTTAAATTTAATTTTCGAAACAAATTCAAAGGCGCCAGTCAAAGTCAAGTTTCTAGAAGAATAATATTCCCGACGACTGGAGACAAGTGTCAGAAACACCAGAGAGGGAAAATTCGAATTCTTGAAGTGGAGTAGTGGAGTTTAATGGCACTGGCTAAAATTAACGTCTTCTAGAATTTGAATTTTAGCTATAAAATGAGCAAGTTTTTCACTCATTTTCACAACTGGAAAAGGCGAATTTGCTAAGTCTAAGTGAGCTTGGAGAAGTTTGAATTTTGCTGAAGTAGAGTTTGCTGAGAAGGAGACGCCTTAAGTGCTTGAGGAGGTACGCCATTGCTGAAGATTATAGTTGCTTGAGGAGGTACGACTTTGCTAGTGGCTGAAATCTGATTCATTGAAGTAAGTACGCCGATTGCTAAGAATTTGGATTCAAACTTGCTTGAGCTTAGTAAAGTAAAACGCCATTGCTGGAGTAGAGTTGAAAGATACGCCTTGTATTGAGTTGAAATGTTGAGAACTCAAAAATACGAAAGTGCTAGTTTGTGAGATTGCTGATTGCTGATACAAGGTCATTCAATTTGCTGATTGTGAAGTCATCAGAGTTCACTTAGAAATCTGTTCTAAGTGCCGGAATTTGAACTTATTCAAGAGAAGAAGCTGAGGTTTGCAAACATGAAAGATATTGCAGCTTCTAGAATTCGACTGCAGCCCCTATCATGCCTTATTTTATTAAATTTAATTGCTGATGAACGTTTGTTATGATGCAGATGGCTGAAGCGAGGACAACCGGAAAGGACAATGGTGCCTCAAGACAAGCTACGATCAAGAAGCTGAGCAAAACGTTCATGCCGGAGTCAAAGTTCATTTCGAAATTGGGCAGGTTGACAGACACGAACTTGGGCGCCGTCAACCTTGAGACTCTCAAGAACAGGCTGTTCGGGATTGGAAGTCATCGGGCTTCGGTCACTTCGCACAACATCGTCCAATGTTAACTATATGCAGCTGCTGGTTTTCCGCCAGCTATTCAGTGTTCGGAGTTGATTATGGAGTGCGCCAACTGTTACGAGAAAGAACACCGGTCGATCACGTCACCAGATGGCCAAGTACTTGCCAATCTCACTCCGGCAGCCATTGGTGAAGCTTTGGGATCCCGGTGCACAGAAATATGATTTACAAATCCAGGGAGCGAGCGGAGCGGATGTATGCTTCTGCTTTTGAACGATGCATGGATACAATTAACACTCACTGGATGAGCACTCGAAGCCGTCTCGTATGAAGTTGCGAAGCAGGATCATAGCAGAGGACTTGAGCGGGAATATTGTGATCTTATCATGTTGCTAAGCGGGGTTGGTGGTTGCCCTCAGTCTTATATTTTTTGAGCCATGGATGTTTTATTACATCAACCTGGTGTTAGAAGGCAAGGATTATGTCAATTGGGCTGAGATGATCAGCGACAATATACATGAGCAACTCCTGAGTTTGCGGAGGACTAAAACGTTTTACATGAGCTCCTATCTTGTTTACATGTTGGCACGGATGACGAAGGTACAGAGGAATTTCTTACAAGGAACCCATCGGTTGTGGCTCTCACCAGTTCAAAATTCATGAGGCGTGTACGCAGTTGCACCTTTCGAGCACAACCCATTATAAACGTGTCAACGATTCATTCACCATGTACATCACGAGGCTGCTTCAGGAGAGGTTACAGTGCAGAATCTCTAGAAATGCCCAGGAGCTAATTGAGAGGTATGGGTGCTGGGTTATACAATTTCCAAGATTTTCATACATTAGGCTGCAAGGATTTTCTTCATACCCATATAGGCTGCCTAAGTACCCAACAGACAGAATAATAATGCTAGAGATAGCTAGACAGTTGCTGGCCTTTGACAAAATCCAGAAGAAAAAGAAGAAAGGAGGGATAGAGTTTCCAATTGTGATGGGCAACTCGGACGAGGTTTGTCCTTCGATACAGGCATGTAGAGAAGCTGAAAGTGAGCTTCAATTTCATCATTTCTCATATCACACAAGTAGACAACACTATGACCCACACCATAACATCAACTGGGTGTTGTCAGAGGAATTCAAACACAAGGCCACCATTGAGGATTACTGGGCTGATGCAATTGATGAGATTGAAGTGAGGAAGAGAATGTTCTCTAGGTTGCCGATTACTCTGATCAGGGAGTGTGAGGTAGTTCCGGTTCCGGACCAGGTTAATGAGGACATGGATGTTGTTCATCCAGACTATGCAGCTGTTCGGGATACTCCACTTCCGCCTATAGATTGGTCAGAGCCCGAGGTTGCTGATCTTGATACTCTTTCCATCCCGGTTATGACATTCACCAGGGCATGGGTTGACAGGAAAGTAAATAGATTGAAAAGTAGGTCAATTGCTTTGACTTACAACTTGATGGGAGATCACAGGACGCCCACCACAGGAAGAAAGAAGCAGATCACAAGAGGACCAGAGTCCAGAAAGAAAGAAATAGTTCAGCCAGAACCTCCACGAGTTACAGTGGCAGTACCTTTGGAGACACGTTCTCCAAGCATACAGGAGGTGTCTTTATTTGCTGATCAGAGGGTTACATTGAATCAGGTACCGGAGATACAGAGTGATATTCAGCCTCCACGGAGGGAGTCGATTGGCCAGAGTGCCAATGTACCTGTTAGGATTGATCAGCAGGATGATGAGGGGACCATTACTGACCCTCAGTTTCAGCAGGAGATAGAGGCGGCCATGAATGATGGCGATGATGATGATATAGTGTCAGGTGACACTCAGCCACTTGAGGACGATGAGCCTCGCCAGAATGAGGAAGAAGTGGAACAAGTTAGAGAAGTCGAGGCACAGGAGCAGCAGCCCTTTGATATATTATACGAGGTGCCCGATTGGCTTAGAGACAGAATGCGAAGAAGCCCGAGTGAGGAGGTTGATCCAGCAGTTGAGATGGAAGAGTTTTTGAACCGATCGCTGCTCCTCCACCGAAGAAGATGGCAAGAAAGTTTTCAAAGATCTCCACCGATGAGGATGGCTCTCGTACTCTTCACGTTGCTGTCCCACGAGTCGAGTGTGACCGGAATGAAGCAGTTCCTGAAAATTACGTGGTCACCACTCTGGATTTGGGACGCCCTACTGGTGCTCAGATTGTTGAGGAGGGTGATAACTCCTTCCTTGCCCTCAAGGATAGATTATTCAAGAAAGAAGGGAAATATAAGAAGTTAAAACGAGAACACAAAGCCTTAGTTGGATATGTTCAGCAGTTGTCTCGTTCTCGAGGGCAGGATGTACCAGTGATTGAGCCTCCAGCAGATATTCCTAGAGAGTCGATCAGCGGCTTAGTAGAGTTGGGGAGGATGGCACAGGAGGCAGACAAATGGGTCACAGGAGTTCGTACTGAGACAGAGAAATTTATGGAGGACCTTGCCTTTGCCTTTCAACAGGCTTCTACTATTTTGACACGGATGGATGCGGTGGATCAGGCTTGGGGCGATGCCTCTATCTATCAGAGTAAGGTGATCCAGCGCCTTGAGGTATTGAGGCATGTGCCATTGCAGTTGCTGATTGATGGAGGTGTCATTCAGGCGAATGACCGATATGATTTCTCTCGGTGGTATTCTTCGGCTATCACATGCGGCTTCGGAAAGACAAAGTGTATTCTCAGCTGTGGTACACAAGGCTAAGGGCTAATATCATAGATGGAGTTCAGAACACCTTGAGGCCATATTTGCTAGGCGGCTGAATCCAGATGAAATAAGTTTTGATAATTTGAGGGGTTTGCTGGTTCCCTTCTTCGCAGATGTTAAGACCTTTGTACAGGACGACTTTGAGAATACTGCTACATTCTCCACTTTGATCCAGAACACGCAGGACTCATTAGCTGCTTGGAGAAAATCTTGTACAAGGCACGAGCACTCAGTCATGGTCTTAGAGTTTCAGTTGGATTGTGTTCTGCCTATTTCAGTTCATGAGGTTGAGGCCGTACTTGGCAGATTTGTTGAGTTGGCAGTCAGAGAGAAGGCTAATGGGAACACACTACTGGACGAGGATCTTCTAGAAGACTAAGTATGGAGCATTTATTGCATTTGCTATTTTGGGAGTGAGTGGGAATCTTGATTCATTTAATGTACCACCTCTATTCCGCAGTTTTAGGATAGGGCTGGTGCGGCACCATTCTGCCACTCTATTGATTAGGTCCTAGCCGCCCTTTGGGACTTGGCTAGCTATGTGCTGGGAGTCCCCTCATTTGTAAATGAATTAGGAGTCAATCGAGTAGACATTGAGAGAGCATAGCTTTAGAGCCAGATAGTGTAGCATTGTAGAGCATTTTTGCATAATTTGGAGAAGAGAGAAAGTTTTCCCTTTGAAAACTTTTGAGGAGATTGTTGTGTAATACATTTTATGATAATAGATCTTTCATTGATGATGAAATTCGTCTTGTCATGAAATGCTAGCAAGGTTTCTTCTTCCTATCGTATCCAAGTAGCTTAATTCATGCAAGTAGCTTACTTTGGTGTGTGTTGTTTTATTGAGATAGCTTCGCTTTATTCCATACCACTAGCGGCTTGTTGATGATAAGTCTGCCTTGTGTGGTCAACTGGACATTATCTTGTGCCTAACTTCGGTTGTGGTTTACATACTTATATGCGTTGTTCTGATGGTGTACGTATGTTAAACTATAACTTGAATACCTTTCGCTATCCCCTTTGAAGATTGCACCGATTTTGCTGAGGCTGTCCGACGGAGGCTAGGTGAAATCTGGTTGAAGTCTATCAAAATGAAGCTCCACATATCCTGCATTTAGAATATAATATAAATTTCTTAGGCCCTTTCCCTTTTACTTTCCGTATATTTCTTATTAGTCTTAGGAAAAGATGCACATTGCCAAATCATACACGTAAGAATTCCCCTTCAATATCATACATTAACTGCTGACTGCAAGAAATCTGGACAATTGTGTAAGTCCCCTCGTACGAACACAACAATACACATCAACCAAACTGGGTCTATTCGCACTTAAGGAACCTTGGAGTTGAACATGCGAACTTTCTCGCAATCTTAGCGCATGGAATACTTTGATCAAGAGAGGACGGAGTAGCCCCAAAACTATTTTGTTCTTCTAGCTGTTTGGTATGGTCACAAAACCGCGACAACAATGTGTACAACAAACTGAAATACCTTTTCAGGATTCTAAGCAACTACTTGTTCATAAATCAAAATCCTGTAAATCAAGTTTTCCAAAACATTGATTACTTAATGAGTTTATCCACTTAGAACATTATGTTAGTTCTACTAACATAATCAGATTGATCTGTTTCGTGTTCTATCATTTTCGAGAGAGTATGTATGTGCTACCAATGATGACTTCCGATCTTCATTTCCTGGTATACTGGACATTACCTTGCCACATTCCGTGCAGCTTCTTACTCTATCTTTTCCTAGGTTATAGTGGTTTCTCACCTGACAATTGCCGTTGTCTTTCTGATGTCTTAACTTCGACATTAATTCCTTGTTTCATTCTCAAATTCTCATAGACTCATAGTTGTTCAAAACCATAAGTTCCCAACTCTTTATAACTGTAGTTTACAACTATTAAAGGTTATCATATTCCTTCTTTGGAGTCATAAAACTATTTTGTTGGATAAGGATATAATCTGGTTATTCATCCTAACCTTTTTACCTAACCTAATTGCATATACTTCCGCAATTCTAGGTGATATTTGTTGGTTTAGGAGTTCCTTTTTGGGTTTAACTCTTAACTCATTCCAGTTTACATAAGTTACTAAGGATCTCATTTTTCCTTTTCACTTCTCTAAGTTCTTTTCTCTTGCCGTTGTGGCACAAGAACTTTTCAACCATTATCTTCTGATAAGGTTTACACATTGTTGCGTAATGAGCTCATAGGTATTTCAAGTAACCCGGTAGCTCGATACCACATGTTACTTAATCTACCCTATGTGAATTAAAATTTTTCCAATTCTCACTTTAAACATGTAAAGGTAACAAGTAACAAAGATAATACAATAAAGTTCTTCCTTTCTTTATTGATAAATACGTATAAGTTACAATATGTTTCACATGAATTTCATTTTCATTGCAAATATAAATCGAAGCTAAAAAGTAATACGCTTACATGATAGCCTCGTAAGCTTGCAATAAATAAAGTAAGAAGGTCCAGAAACTGCCCTTTCAAATCTTGCACATCGGCCGCCAATGCGGGAGGAGAAACATCACTTCTGCTTCCACCAACCACGGACTTATAATGCGGTCCCCCTCGCATCTATCATTTTGCAATGAACTACCCTTCCAAAGAAGAGATTGGTAGGTATCCTTTAATGATTACCAACTGAGCATAGTGCTGTGTCCTACTCAACTAGAACCTTGCTATTTCACAATCTCGATCTAGTACTCGGATCACAATGAACTGACAGTGAAGTCTCAACTATCTCACATCTAGGTGGATGTCGTACCTTTCACTACTTTGGCCAAAGTATTCTCATTCAGTACTTCGAATGAAGGTCATCTATCATAAACACTACTCAGGGCCGATTTGACTTAAGGCTTCCTTACTCTACGCATAGGTTTGTCCTTCAATGGGTGAATCTGTCATCCCAGACATCCTACAATCATACGAACCTACTAGAAATGAAAACAGTATTCAAGTGTCTTGTACCAATCCTCCTAACTAGGAATTCTTTATCCTAGGAGTACTTAACTTGTCTCAGTTATCCTAATAACTTAAGCTAAAAGACTTCACTTGATTCTGCCATCATTTCGATCCTAGTAGATAAATAATACATCTACGTATTCTCCATATATAGAGATCATACACAACATGCAATAACCATTCAAAAATGCATTATAAATCCTCTCCTATTTATTTCACATGATTTCCCTTTTTTTCATAATCCCAATTCCAATTTAATCTTCTTTAACTAAATTGAATATAACGAATTACATCAAGCTATCTCCTTTTGCTACATTGTCGTTCCCTAACCCTTACCCATGCATAAAATGAAATCCCTTTAAACCATTATGCAATAAAAGATTATCAAACAACAAATGACTACTAGGAATAATTCATTATTTTCAGCTCAATACAATCAGCAATTTCAAAACAGTAAAGAAAAGCAACTTAAAGTTTTAGTCTTTAATTCAGAAACATGCCTGTATAAGCTCCTTTCCAGTAATCCTCTACCAGCAATCTTCTATTGTTGATCTCAGCCAACAGTATCCTCACTCAGAAATTCTCCAAATAAAGAATGCTATTATTATTTCACAGTAAACTACAGCTGAGAATACTCAACTCTCACTGAACACTTTGACACAGAATAATAATAACACAACTCACAAAACTAGCTCTCAATTTACAGTGAATAGACTCTCTATAAACGTCACAAATCAGAAAGCAAAAGAATGTTTTCGAATGAAGGGCTGTGAACTATTTATAAGCCGAGTTAGAGACAGTTTCCCCATTTCTGGGCATGTATATTGACAGATTACTATGTTTACTTAGTCAAAATGTCACTTGCCATTCATTCAAACCCTTAGTCATGTTCTTCCATGATGATTCGACTTCCTTGGAGCCAGCAATTCGAAGAATACTTCAACTTTGCAATAAAAACGCCACCTACAGCCACGTTTTGCTGCCAGGCGTATAAATCCTTCATGATATTATTGCTGCGTCTTAGGTCAAGTTCCAAATCGATACAACACAGAGGTATAATGCTATTTTTCTGGTTTTGAGTTTTGAAAATGTCTTCCTTTATCTCCAGCTGCGCAGGAACTTCCGCCATTTCACAGGAAAGTTTCATTTTCATTTTCCATTTGTTTCTCTAAAGTTCGACTTTTCAATATTTCCTTTAATAAAGTTTACTTCATTTTCAAATGTATTTTAAAATGTTAAATATTTCATACGGCTTCCTTTTTAACATTTAAATTTCCATAATTTTATAAATTACGAATTTCCTTCCATTTTTAACACTTAAAATATAAAATGCGAATTTCATTCTTTGAAATTGAAATTGTTTTAATAATTTCTAATTGCATATTTTATTGCTTCATCAAGGCATTTTGCATAAACTAGTCTTAACCTTGCTAAAATGATGTAAAATACAATTTTGGGCAATATCAAGCATGGAGTTTTTGTCAATATTTTGTCAGTCAAAGTCAGTTTTATTGAATAGAACCTGAAGCAGAGACTCAAAATGGAGTGTTTCACGATGGAGGGACATCTCACGACGACATTTCATGGTGCATACGATCATTTCAGTGATCGAGACGGAGTTTTCAGTGGTCAAATTGATGAAGATTTCTCAGAGGAAAAGCCAAAAGCGCAAGTATAGCCCAAGGGCGCCCAACTTGTTGAAGGTCAAGATGTTGCTAAAAACGTTCAAGCATCCAGTTAATCTCTTCAGAATTGTTCTGGTTATCCGATAAGCTATCCAGCGAAGCTTTCCAAAATCCACGGCTCCGGCAAATAACGACAGAAGTTGAAATTCCTAAAGTTCCAGATGTGAGAATTTTGTCACTTTCAGGCAAAAGCGCGCCTCTAGCCTGAGGGCGCCCATCCTAAAGAGGGGGTAAATCTTGGCATTTTTGATAGCTGATACATTCAATTTGTTCACAATTAGTCTGCTTATCCGGCGAAATATCAAACGCAGTCATCCGAGTTTCAGAACTCCGGCAGTAGTCGTCTGAAGATCAACTTATAATGGAGTTTTCACGTTTCTGAGCTTCTCCGTTGATTCCCAGTGCAAGTACAGCCCAGGGGCGCTGGTTTAAAGGACCCTTCAAATGCCAAAATTTGCAGACGAAGTCTGCCTGACA
>VDFB02386641.1:0-14873 GCA_007258455.2 Sequoia sempervirens | reverse complement strand
TTCATGCTGCCACAACCAAATTAAACCCTTTGGCACCCACACACAAGCACATCAATTTTCCCTACATGGCAATTGCAAGGCAACATTCTAGCACCAATAGGAGGTCTCTGTCAGTTGTTCTTTCTAGCTATCTGGCAGTTTCTGTTACAGAGCGAGTTCACTTTTCATCTCTTTATAATTCGGGCAGCTGTTCAAATCTGAAACTGATGGTAACTCATCGAATCAGATTCTTGCTACGGAGTTTGATACATACAAGAATGGCTTCTCCCAAACTTGCCTCCTTACACACATCATACGTCTCAAACAATCTTCATACTCGCATGCAGGCTCTGATTCCAAAATGAGGAGGAAAATAAACTTCATCGATAATTTGATCGCACAACAAACTTATTCATACAAATGAGAAATGCAGTTGAAATACTCCAAATTTCAAACTGCATTTAACTAAATAACAAAAGTAGCCATTAAATAATGTAATAGTGCATCTATGCTAACATTTCTAGGGTGTCAACATTTATCTGTAGCTTCTTGTGTCTACCATATTTCCATCTACAAATAGTATACATACAAATAGAACTTTTGTAGCTGTTTATGGGTCATTACAAATAGAACTCTAAGTAAAAGGTAAACACTACGCCAAAAAAAAAAGAGTTTAAAAAATAATTTTCTAATGGATGTAAGGATTTAGTTATCTAAATTGGTAGCAAAAATAAAAGTGTAAAACATTAATTCAAAGTTCAAATTGTATTTATATGAATTCACATTACGAAAAACCTTACAAATTATAAATGGTGTAGTAAAAGTATGACGAATCCTACATGATTTTGAAATGATTGATACAAATGTTGGATGAATCATACCACAATCCAAAATATATGTTGTGATTTTCACAACAATTATGGTTCTATAATTAACATGGATTTATAATGGCATTGATAAAATTGATTCTCATACATGGTGAAATTTTAATGGCGTATAAGAATATATTTTTGATTACAAAACATTCGTTCAGAATTCTAGGTGATTTCCCATTACAAAAAAACAGTTTGCAATGGTAAGAATATTACTTATAATTGCTATAAACATAAATTGAAAACTACTTAACATGAATTTGACTAATCAATCATAAAAATATAAGGTTTTTTGGGCCTTGAATTTTTTTATTATAATTTCTCAAACCAAATCATTTGATATGAATTGGAAAAGACTGATCACTAAAAACTGACTAGAGGATTGTGATAAGGATCAATGGTCCTAAAATTAAATAATTATAGTATAGTTCAACGTTCAAAAGAAAAATCTAATTCAAACTTTTAAAACTTTTCCAATTAATTTTATTCTAATTAAAATAGAAGAGCTTGAGCTTTTAAAGCAATATTTCAAAGTGAGATGCCAACCAAGATCTTAAATACAGCAGAAAATGACCCCATTATATCTTATTAGATTGGTGGAAGCTTACAATTTTTTCTTCTCTTGATGAGAGAGATGCATGACAAAACCAGTGCTTTGAAAGCAAGGAAATCTACCCATCTGCAGCAGCTTTATCTGATTGGGGTTTTATTGACTACAAATAAATGAAACAAATTCCGTTGTTTATCCCTTTTGCAAGCATGTATTAACATTGCCCCTTAGTAGCACTCCAGAGCAATAACCAATAAGACGTGGCAGTCTTCCTGTGCCAATGAGAGGAGGATATTGGCCATTCTTATAAGGAGGAGCAGCTGCACGCCCAGTATAAAGGAATTGGTGAAATGTAGCACCATTTACAAGTTTGTCACCGAAGGATTGGATTTTTGCTGTAGTGTCCCCCCCGTTAGATTCATACCCTCGATACCAATTAGTTACTTCATGGTTACTCCCAGGTACAAACACATTTTTCTCTGAGTAAACAGTAGCATGCACTCGTCCCCCAAGTGCAAAGATTCCCCAATTTCTATACAAATTGTTCGCCACATGACAATATCCCCATCTGAAAGGAAAGAAAGTCATTGTTTGTTAGAAAAATGCAAAAATGCAAAAATTAAAACTTGAAGTGTACTGTTTAAACCAAAATAAAAAAATTTACCTGCAGTGAGGATGGCGCTGGTTGCTATCTTTAAACCAGTTTCTATAGACTGTGACTCTCATATTCTGATCAATTTTATGTGAATCATCTGCCCCCAACAACATATTGTAGTCAGTCTTAAAGAGACGACAATTTGAGATGGTGATATCGGTAGAACCTTGAACAGCAGATACTAAACCCAACTTGCCCTGGAAAGAAGTCAGGTGATCCACCCAGACGTTCTTTGAAGCATATATATGAACTGTATCGTAGTTGGTGTTGCTGACCTGAATGTTATGAATAATAACATTCTCCGCGCTATTCACAATAATTGTAGTACCAGTGATGATAACTCTCGCTCCTCTGCCATCTATAGTTGTGCGGCTGGGGACAAGCAATGTTTGATGTAACTGAATAGTCATATCGCGGGAGAAGGTGATCCATACTCCTTTTGGGTTTGAGTAGCAGAGGTTGATGCCATAACGCAATGTGCCTTTAGCAGGATTCTTGGGATTGTCATCAGATCCGGTCACTTTGTAGGAGAGTCCTCCTCGCCCCCCTGTTACGCCTCTTGCAAATCCAATGGCACAGTTAGGCAGGTTTTGCCCTGCACCACAGCTGGAGTACTGGCATTTGGTCCCATCAACTCTTCCACATGCACTGCTTGCTTTTATTATTCCTACAGCTGCTTGTATCACATATTATATAATTATAAGCTAATAAAAGTAATAAACATACCAAACAAAAAGATTAATATTCTTGAAAAATATTGACTACCCTATTTGCTATGCTACATACCCTTTCTGACTGGTAATGATTCTTTCAATGAGAGAGTATTATTCTTGATGAATAGCTCCGCAGTAGCTACATAGTGGTCCTGCACTGATGAACCAACAATAAAGATAACAAAGACCATCCACAATTTCGAACAGTGTGTGAAGTCCATATCTCTGCAAACAATCAGATGATCAGTTTTTTTCTCCTCTACCTCACAAACAATCACAGAAAATAGTTTTCTACTTTCCGAAGTAATACAGACAGAAAATAGTTTTCTACTTTACGAAGAAATACAGACATTATGCACAACGGGAGAGTAATCTATATGCATACATTACCTGCAAAACGCGGATACTTAACGAGAAGGTTTCAGATCCTACTTTGCCGGTGTGTGATGAAGGCTACTCTGGGTGAGAAATGATTCTTTCTGATATTCTTACTTCTGAGAGTAAATGGGATACTTAAAAAGTACGGGCTACTTATCCTCTTCACCAAAGAAAAACAGCAAAAACCTTCTACTTCCACAAAAACACTTGCACACAATGATCAGTCTAATCACATTATCAAAGAGATTGATAAAAGAGTTACTTAAAAAGTACAATATGGCCTTGCTTATGTAGGCAAAAAAGAGGCAATCCACCTATCATGTAGATTGACAAATGCTCCATCATTCCTATAGGTGTCAACCTTTGGATCACTTGGAATGTGCAAACCAAAAACCTATTTGTCCAAGTCATCAACCTATTTGACCAAGTCATCAACCTTGGTGACAAGTGTTGAATGACTATAAAATTGACTTTTGAGGTGAGATTGAAAGTTTTCCAACTTAAAAAGGTTGCACATCAGGTTTACTAAACAACTAGGTAACCTCTAGAGGCCTAAAATGTTGCACATTCAGTTAGACAAGATGTTGTCTAACTTCATTAACCTAAGTACACTTGATAAATTATTCACTTTAACAAGAAGGTGTTCCTCTTATTTCCTAAATCAATTCTAAACCTCTCATTCCAAATTTTGTTGATAAAATAAGCTCAAACCATCTTCAATTATGATGTTTAAATAAAATAAATAGATTTTTTAAGCTTTTAAATAAATCTTCTTAAAATTTAAGAATAAAATCAAAGAATAGAGAAGAAATTGGAAGTCATAGTTATAATGGTGAAATATACATCCTTAATGTATTTTTCATTTAGTTTTGTGTTTAATTCAAAACAATATCTTTATGTATTTATATAGATCTAAATGACACTTTTTTTTAGAGAGTTTAACTTATAAATCTATTCTTTCTTTAACCGTAGAACTATGCATATTGCTTATTACAATGCTTATATGCATGAAATCTCATTCTAACTGACTTATCTATATAATTTTGATCATTAATCTAATCCTTATCAAAATCCAATCCATCTTTAACATTAATCCCACTTGGTTATTTAATCAAGAAAAATGAGAGGTAAATTCCTCAAATTTTAAGGATGTAATATAGCTTATCTTGGGCTAATCGAGCCATGGGTGGGCAACTTATTCCAACATTATCCCTTCTCAATTTCTGGCACGGTTTTCTACGTATTTCTAATTGAATATGGCCATATTTGTTGATTGCAGAAATGGCAATGGAGACGAACTCTCTTTCCTCCTCGTTCCATTCGACTTTATGCCCTCCGATGCTAATTCGGGCAAATGGTTTGGCCTGTTCAAATCTGAAACCGGTGGGAACTCATCGAATCAGATTCTTGCTATGGAGTTTGACACATACAAGGATGACTTCTCCCAAACATGCCTCTTCACACACATCATACGTCTCAAACAATCTTCATACTCCAGGCAGGCTCTGATCACACAACAAACTTATTTATACAAATGAGAAATGTAGTTGCAATACAGCAAACTGCATGTAATTACATAACAAGCATAAAACAATGTATTATGGGAGAGGCATGTTTCAATAGTTATTATAGTATTTGTTGATTTAATGTTCATTTTTTTTAATAATACTGGATCAATAATTGTGACTTTAAAGTTATTAGTGTTGATGATGACTACTCATAATTGAATGAAATGTATTTCTTAGATCTAAGAAACAACAAATCATGTTATACCACATCAGCACACTAATAAAACATGACTTAGTGCACAACTACCGATCTCACCTTTTTTTGGCCTTTTTGGACACCTCGACAAAAAGCATACTGATGTGGGCATTAGATTTGATGATGTGGCTCTAAAACCTTAGTTATAAGCAGAGAACTTGTCAAGTAAGCTGCTGTAAAAAATTGAGAGTGATTTTTAAATTTTCACATTAGATTTTGAGAAGACCAAAGTTAGGGTGCTCGACTACTAGGTCCTCTCCCCTAGTAAATCTATGCTAACATTTCTATGGTGTCAACATTTATATGTAGCTTCTTGTGTCTATCATATTTCCATCTAAAAATATTACACCTACATTCTATGGGAGGTTCAATTTTTTCATCCTCTACCAACCTAACCAATGGGTAATTTGACACCAAATCGATTTAAAAATCCTTTGATAGATCCCACTTACATCCCATTTTTTATTTCTTTTATTTTTATCTTTAAATAAATATCTACAATTTCCATCACTTTTTGAGGTGAGTTTATAAATAATATCATTCTTTCTACTTTGGGACTTCTTTAGAATATCATCTCTAGCGTTATTATGCAGCTCATTACAATATCCATATGAGGTGTTCCCTTGTTCATCTATAGATGAACATAATTCTTGGCGTTGACAATTTGATTTGATGGATAAAAAAAAAGTCCAATCATAACATAATATTTCATTTTTCAATAAGCACCTTTTATTACTTTTAAGAAACTAGCTACTACTCAAAATCTCTCACGAATTAGAAAATACAAAAATATATAAATTATGTTTAAGGTCATGACTTACCATCAAAGAATCAACACCAACATTTTTTTGGTATCGTTTTTACTATGTAACAATGAAAGTAAATAGATAAAACCAATAAAAGGAATCATAAAATGTAGATCCCTAAGGGATAAATGTCTCACTACTCAATATCATGTATACGAATGAAACTAGTAGATAAATAAAAAGGAGCTTTATATTATAAAATAATAAAGAAGTTACAACATATATTTTTCTAACATGTTAATTCTTGTAGATGTTTATGGTCATTCCAAATAGAACTCTAAGTAGAAAGAAAGAACTAGGCATAGAAGAAACCAAAGAAATGAGTTTAAAAAATAATTCTTCAATGGATGTAAAGATTTAAGAATTGAGTCTATCCAAATTGATAGCAAAAGTAAAAGTGTAAAATATTGGTATAGCGAATTCTACATGATTTTCAAATGATTGGTATAAATGTTGGGTGATTCACACCACAATCCAAAATATATGTTGTGATATTACAACAATTATGGCCTTACAATTAACATGGATTTATAATTTGGTATTGATAAAATTGGTTCTCATACATGGTGAAATTTTAATGGTGTATGAGAATATGTTAGTTAATTAAAACATGCATCTAAAATTGTAGGTGATTTCCCATTACAAAAGTGTAGTTTGCAAATGTAGGAATATTACTTATAATTGTTACAAATATAAATTCTACTTAACATGAATTTGACTAATCAATCATAAAAATATAGGTTATTTAGGCCTTGGACAATTTCTTTTTATTTTCTAAAACCAAATCATTTGATATGAACAATTCATAACTTGGAAAAGACTCGTCACTAAAAAATGACTAGAGGATTGTGATAAGGATCAATAGTCCTAAAATTAAATGATCTCTTCTTCATTACCCTTGAAATTGGGCATATCACTTTAGTGGCATGTAGATTCACCTTCTTTTATGTATATCAAGCTAGGAGTCTCTGAACGTGATGTGGTTACATATATGACCTTGCTTAGGACTAAAAAAAATAGGTGACTTTAGGAATTGGAAAAAAAATTCAAATATTTGATAACAGTTTGAATAAGTTTTTTTATGCGCATAAAAATTTAGTTAAGGCCTTTTCATAAATGAAGTATAGTGTAAGCATGTGAAAGCAAAAAAATAAATAATAATTTGAAATAATATTAAAATTTCATTATGATAACATTCAATATGTAAACCTCTACTAGAGTGTTAATGGATAAGATATTGATTGTAATGCTTGTATACATGTTATTAATTTTAATAGCACCTATTTTCTCAAACGAAGATCAAGATCATTTGAAGTGAAGGGTTTGATTTCAATTTATAGAATTGGAAGGATACAACTACTAGGATTCAATCTCAAATCAAGAGCTTATTCCATGAAATATGGAGTGCATGAGGGTAGATGGGAACTACTATTAGTCAATTAGTTGATTTATTTATTTAAGGAATTTTTTTATAATTTTTTCTAAAGAACTTAAATAATTTGATTTTAATTTTTCCCTTTCAAATATTTTTTAACTATTTTGATCAATTAATTAATTGATTGATTTATTTTTCTTTCATTTTTATTATTTTAATATATTATTATGGATAAATTATTTATTTAAATTATTTTTTATATTTGTGAGGAAATAATTGATTTAAATCATTTAAATAATTATTATTTAATCAATTTAATTTTAATAAAGTGGATTACGTATTTTTGCCAATAGTGACATAGTGTGATGGTTAAGTTGTGATGTTGTTGTATGCCACTGAGGTGTTATTTTTGAATGTTTGTATTAGGGATGTAGTCTCTAGTTTGTGTGTTCAATAGTTCATAGCTCTGGACCAAAAGTGTTTACCCTTTTCAAAAAAAGTGGATTAAGTATTTTTTTTGGATTAATTATTGTAGGATGAATTCTTTTAATGAATGGATTTTTCTAGGTGTTGAGATGGGAGTGATGGAATAAAAATTGATGTTAGCAAGATTTTAATGTCTACACATAGAGGTGGTGATAAAAAGAAAATGTAATTTGAATGGTATGTGTAGAGAATTTAGACATCGTTATGTTCCAAAATACAATACATGATATACGCAGTTGTAGAGAAATGTATCATGAAAAATTGTTGGCTGTGTATATGGTGATTATACAAAACATGAATAGAGAAAATTTCAATATGATCAAATATGCCACAAACTTATTGCACAATACTTCAAAAACACTAGAAACATAGAAAGTACCTAAAAAATGAATAAAGCATTAAAGTTATTTTGGGTAATGAAAGATTGCTCCTACATTCTAGATGCTTCTACATCACCTATCTCTATCTTCACATATTCATATATGCATTTTTTCATTTATTACATGTAGCCATGTACTTATATTGATACATTCATTACCCACCTCAATATTGGCATCTCCATTTCTATGGTCAATCACATGACATGAGAATTCACTCTTGCACTGTATTGAATTGACCACCAAAATTTTAAAAAATTAATTCAAAATTTTCCTACTCTTATATCACTAGCTATTGTTAGTTGGCTTGGTACATTTTTGCATCATTTATTTCTTCCCCTATTATTTGAAGGAATTAATCCATAATCAAGAAAGCATCATTCTAAATCCTAATAATATCAAAGATAAATACTCTAAGAATCTTTCAATTTCAAGCTCTAAAAGGAACCTAAATCTAGACAAAATTTAAGACACATGCTTTCTTGAGAGTACTATATGTTATCCCCATTTTTACCATAAAGACACTCTAATCAAAGGTGTGGACATAGAATAGCATGACCCTTGTGATCTAACAAATTTCACAAGGTAGTTTTTAATACTACCAATCCTTAAGAACTAGCAGATTTGTCAAGATATACCACAAGAGAAAATTCCAATGTGGTGAGATGTACCACAAACCTACAACACAATGCTTTATAACAACTAGAAAGCATAGAAAATACCCACAAAAATTTAAAAAAACATTAAAATAAATAATTTTGGTTGATGCAAGTTTGCTCCTACATCATGTAGCCTTACCTTCACATATTCCTATATCTATTTTCTATTTATTGGACCTATCCTTGTACTCACATTAATACGCTCATTTCCTACCGCAATATTGACATCTCTATTTATGGGGTCAATCCCATGGTCCAAGAGAAGTCACTCTCACACTATACCGAATTGACCTCTCACTAGCTATTGTGAGCTAACTTGGGACATATTTACATGATTTGTTGGTATCTCTTTTTATTTAAAGCCATTAGTTCATAATCAAGAAAGTTTTGATCTAAATCTTAGGAATTCTAAAGAGAATTTACTCTAAAATTATTTCAATTTTAAGCTCTAATAGGCACCTAAATCTACATAAAATTAATCTTAGTGTTGTGATTTGATGTCAACCTCTAGTGTGGTCATGTTAAGAAGTGTTTGTGTTATTGAGCAGGTTTTGCATATGTCGTAGATATGTTGAGAAGGTTTTTGTAGTGTTGTTGATGCATTGGTTCACTTGGTTTCAAAGTGCTTTAGAGAAATTTTGAATAAAAGAGTGTGCAGTGTGATAGAGGAGTGTTTGGTGTTATGCTCTACATTTCTTCATGGTTCAATATATGCTTGTGTGGTTTGGATGTAATGATAAGAGGTATTTAGAGGTGCTATATCCAGAGTTTCAGGTTTTGGATCATGCGAAAGTGGAAGTTGTGTTTGATAGTGTGTTGCTTGTGAAGAAGGTTGTCTGGGAGAAATGAATTTCTCTGCATTTCTCCACATTGAGGTTTCTCATCTTTCAGATTTAAGAACATGCTAATATTTTTTATATCTACCTTTCCCTAGAGTATCTAGTTTTTAGTTGCTCCACAAGCTTGGATTCATAAGTTATGTTCTGTGGCAGTATATCTGGTTGCACAAAATGAATGTGTTCTTTGGTTTTAGGTCGTTGTAGTAGTGGTGTTGGATATTCTAATGAAGTTGAATACTCTTGGATGTTTTAAACTGTTTCTATGTGGTCCATGTGGTTTTTTGAGACATGGAGAGACATGTATGTGGTCACTTGCTAGTGTTAGTGTAGGTTTGGCTGACCTAGCATACTAACGCTAATTGCAGAGGTTGTTTGTTGTTTGTGGAAGCATGGTGAAGAGTATGAGTGTAGATTTGGGTCCTATTTAACCCTTGGTGTGGTATTCCTTCACTTATTTCCACCATGTAAGCATTTGATGTCGACCTATTTAGTGGTTGCATGTTTGAGGTGGATATGTTTCATTGAGGTTGACATGGAGAAAGTTTTGGAGGTTTTTGCAAATATATAAGCAAGGTTAATTGTTGGAGATGTGTGTGGAATATGTGTGAGTGTTGTATGATGTGAATATGGTCAAGTGTATTGATCTGAATGTGAGCCTAAATGCCTAAGGCTACTAGATGTAATGAGTAGAAGGTGTCTACATTTTCAATTTTCTTGAAGTTGTTGGAGGTAGTGAGCTAAAGGTTGTGGATGGTGTAGATTTGTACAATAGTGGATTTTTCTTGTTGCTCTGATTAGTGAATCTCTTTGTAATAGTCTTCCTCTATTCTTCTTTCTTCTAGATAGTGAGTCCTTTGGGTAGTGAGCCTTTCTTCTCTTTTGGGTAGTGAGCTCTTTTGACAATGAGCCTATTGTATTTAGTGTTGCAATTCATATATATGTGAGTTAATCCTCATTGTAGTTTTTCCCTAATTAGGGTTTTTATGTAAATATGGTGTTCTCTTGTGTATGGTGTTGAATGTTTTTATGTTTCATATGTTTACATTTTTTTGATGATTAATAAAGTTCTGAAAGTTAATAAGGATTTAAGGATTTATGAGGGTTTGATTATTTTAATGTACAACTAATTCAGTCCTCCCCTCTCAGTTGTCATGTGTTTCTAACAATTGGTATCAGAGTTGTGGTTCCTTGGAAGAAGCTTAACCACTCACGAGGTAGATCTAGATGGCACACATGAAGGGTGTCAAAGATCCTATGTTTGATGGAATGAATTATGCTTACTAGAAAGCTAGGATGGGAGCCTTTCTTGTCTCTCTAGGGTTTGGAGTTTGGAAGTTAGTTGAAACTGGATATACTATGCCTACTAATGGTTTGGAAAGTGATGATAATGTCAAGGATTATGAGAATAATGAAAAAACAATAAATGCTAACCTGTGTGTTTCGACTCTGAACTTGGAAAGGTGATAAGTCTCAAAACTACTAAATAGGTCTGGGTGAAGTTAGAAGATGTAAAGCTAAATAATGTCAAGCAAGCAAAGATGTAAAATTTCAAATCCAAATTTGAAAACATAAGGATGTTAGAAGATGAAGACATTACAACCTACATGTTCAAAGTGGATGAATTTGTTGATATCATTAATGGTCTTGGTGTTAAGCTAGAATAAAGTGAAGTTATAAAAAAGGTATTGAGAACTCTTCCTAAAACTTATAGTTCTAAGGTTTTTTCTATTGAGGAAGCTCACAATTTAGATCAATATTCTATAGATTTTATGTTTGGTGCTGTGTACCTTAGAATTTTACCCTACTCTAATGTGAAAAACAACTAAAATGCAAGTAGAAAAATACTAAGAACACTTCAATGATTAGCCTAAAGAGTGATAAAACAAGGGAATAGATGAAATAAAAACGTAAATCAATTATACCTTCCTTGTTGTTGAAGACTCTTTGGTTGGCCCTTGATTTTGATGGATTTGTGTGCTCTTTGGATGGCTTTTGATGTAGCTAGATGCAAGATTGAATGTGAAAGGTGATCAAATTGGATGGTTAAATGATAGCAAGTGTTTGAGAATGCAAATTGGTAGCATAAGGTTAATCAAATAAAAAAGTGTTGAAAATGCCCTTGAGGAGGGGGTATTTATAGTCCATAATTTGAATTCTCTAGAAAATTCAACGGTTGAGATTCATTCAACAAGGTCAAGATGAAGGGTTATGGTGGGTTTATAACTCACAAGCCCTCTCATCTTGACATGTGGATGGTGAAGTGGCTAAGAGGGGATGAGGTGTAAATGAGGTGGCCAAAAGGTACATGAGGTGGAGGAAGGACAAGTACCTTCCAAGTACCTTGGGGAGTGAGAAGATTTCCTCAAAAAGGGATTTCTTGTCCCCAAGTGAGAATGAAAGGGATATTTGAAGAATTTTGGAATTCCTCAAAAATCTCCATGGGAAAAGGAGAGGTGGTTGAAAATATAAATGTGAATTAAAAATTCACATTCTTAGGAGAGTCTAAAGGGTAAAAGGTGAGCTCCAAAAAGGTTGGACTTAGTCACATGTGGATGATGTGACAAGTCCAAGGTTCTAGAAGCCTTGGAAGATAAAATGTGAATTAAAAATTCATATAGAATCTAGGATAAATAAATGTGAATTAAAAATTCACATGGGAGAGAGGGTCAATGCTAAAAAGAGGTAAATGCAAAGGTTGACTAAAAAGGTGGTGCTAAATATGGCTAATGACCTTGGTTAAAGTTGTGCAAATATTGGATTAGAATAATTAATGGAAGATTAGAGGCAAGTGGCAAATGTAGGAGGATGTGACATTAATCTTTGATTAAGAGGATGCACATCATAATCATGAATTAATTAAATTAATTTAGATTAGAGCAAGATCATGGAGGATGTGACAAGGAGAGAGAAAATGGGAAATACTTAAATTGATTTTAAAAAGTAATGACTAAATTAAATAAATTGTGTATTTATTTAATTTAGAGAGGAAGAAGGAAAGATAAAGTATTTAACATAAATTAAATACTTATGTATATGAGATAGTGTAATATTTAATGGAATAAATGGATGCATATGGATAGATAGTGGCGGGAGGTAAATTTCAACTGGCAGGAGAGTGATTAAATTTAGATGTTCATATTTTGCCCCTCTTCGAAATATTGTTAGGATAGCAAAGAGCCAAGAAAAATAAAAATGAAAATGAGGAGAAAATGATAGATGCAGATGCCCCTAGCATGAAAAGGGTTAATGATGCCCTTAAATGACCAGCCGGGCTGGCACCGGAGGAATGGTAGAGGTGCGTTCCCCCGAGAGGGCTGGGGTTGGGGGAAAAGGGGGTCTCCGGATGACATCTTGATAGGAAGAAAAGAAGGACACCATTGATAGTTTCAAAACCGCCAAATTGGTTTTAAACGGAGGTGATCCGACGCACGGTTTGCAAATGGCAGCCTCGGAAAGTTAGAGATTAGTTGGAGGAAGAAAAAGTTAAATAAAAGGTAAAAAATACCTTTTCGAAAGAAGGGGGTTAAAAAGGTAATTTTGAAAATTATCTGAGTCATTTTCACTGTAGCAGTTGAGAGGAGGAGAGTAGAGGAGAGAAAGTGAACAAGGAGGAACGATGCCGATAGACAATGACACGGAGATTGTGCACCGGGCAGACGAGGTGCGTGGATTATACAGCGGGCGCGCGGGCGCGCGGGCGGACAACATGTGAGTGATAACAAAACCCGTTAAGTTAATTTATGCATTTTTCACATGTTGGTTGATGGATTTTGAAAAATTGAAAACATGGGTTTTGTTAATTAGCAAAATTAAAAAAATTGGGTCAGGATTAGATTGTCGAAAAAGTGGCCAAAAAAAGTGGAAAATTGGGGGAGAGGAAAAATGGGGCGGGATGTAGCCGCCCCTACCTAGGGCGCCGTCGCCACGGTTTAGGGCTGGGCCGCCCCGGCCGGGGGCAGTGCTGCCCGACTGCGGTTGGACGGTGCCGCTCGGGTGCGGCCGGGCGGTGCCGCCAGACTACAGCCGGGCGGTACCGCCTTGACCGGGGGTGGAGCCATCCTGCTGCGGTCGAGGGCGGTGCCACCCGGCTGCAACCAGGAAGTTCTGCCCGGTCGGGGCTGCACCGCCTGGCCGCAGCGGGGCGAAGCCACCCGGGGCGGAACTGCCCCAACAGCGGGCGGACCCGCTCGGGGTGGGAGCACCTGGTCAGAGGGTGAAGCCAACCTAGGGGGGCAAGGAAAAAAGAATACAAGGGGGAAGAGAAAGAGTGAAGATAGGAAAAAAGGAAATAGAAAGAAAAGAAAGATGAGAAATGGAATAATGAGAAATTTTTTTTGTTCGTGCAGAGTTTCGAGTGGATACGAGCACATGAGCAATGATCAGAGGTGATGGCTACGTCGATAGCAGCAATGAACAGGGAGGATCAGACAGCATTGGATCACGTGGGTTTAGGTCACTGTATTCAGTTTCTAGTGGTCAGAGCGCATTTGGCGATGCTGACAGCGTTGATAGAGAGATGGAGCTCAGAGACATCCACGTTTCATCTCCCTACAAGAGAGATGACCATGACGTTGGAGGATGTGTGGCACATCTTGAGGCTGCCGATTGCCGACCGGTTAGTGAGCGAGGTGGTGTCCACAGGGGTGGAGTTATAGGAGACCATAAGAGTATTGTTTGGTCACGAGGAGCTGCCCTTGGTGAAGCGGTAGTTGGATTTGGACCAGTGTTTGTCAGTGGGGGTGCAAGCCTTACTGTTGTTCTTGTGTGGCCTGATTAGTGGGATACTGTTGCTAGATCGGAGCAGATGTACATGTAGCCTGCATTATATGGAGGTGATCTGACACATTGTCGAGTGGCGAGGGGGGCCATTTTCATAGGGGTCATGTGTATTGGCTCATCTGTACAGAGATATGCACGAGATATATTACCGAAGGATATCGAGCTTGACACATATGACGCTACTACAGATTTGGGCTTGGGAGCATATTGCAGTCACGAGGCCGGTAGTGGTGAGGGCGGGGACAGTGGATGATCGCGAGCCCATGGCATGGGAGTATGGGGAGGTGAGAGGTTGGATTTTGAGCTATGAGATGCAGGGAGAGATGGATGGGTGGAGGAGAGCATTTGATGATCTACATCTGAGGGACATAGAGTGGCAGCCATATAGGTCACATTAGTTTAGGAGATGGACTGATATGAGGAGACAGGAGGGTTACTTTCTGAGTAAGTGTTTTATTATTGGGACTTTGCCATGCATAGTAGAGTCTCATCGACCAGACAGAGTGTTGAGGCAGTTTGGAGTGATACAGGACATTTCGGCAATGCCTATCATGTTTTGACAGTACAGTAGAGAGATACCATGGGGAGGCCGCATAGCACCAGGTATAGCCAGGGCATCATGGAGGGCAACAAGATAGGTG